>NQLW01000878.1:188145-199102 GCA_002312845.1 Kalanchoe fedtschenkoi
TTCGTTTAGCCTCTCCCACCTTCCAATTCTCTATACATAACACAGTTACGTCTGGTATACCAATTCACCTTAGCAGTCCTCCCATCAGCAGTTACATAGACAAAGGCGGGAACTCAGCTGCATCTTCCAACTCAAGTACCTGCCCCACAAAACTGGTAAAAAAAAGACATCAATTGGGAAGAATCTCCTCGTAAAGGTCTATATAAACAAGAAGAATGGGCATCTCCAGAATGTAAATACTGGTTTTTTAGTTGTTTACCTGGTTAATTTAGCATTAGAAGCTGGCTTACACCTCCCCACTGCAGCACCCTCCACATCATCAGGCCCAGATTCTTGATAAACAATAAAGAGCACAGAACATCAGCATTACATTTCACAAGTGAAAAATTACCTTCTATTATTGTTACAGAAATATCACACAGGCATTCATTAGAGTAACAATTCCATTTCATGAACAGTATGGACATAACTTAAACTGATTTCACATGTTCACTGTTGCTGCCATCCTTAATTATAAACTATTAGAATTTGTTTGAGAGACCTATAGCTAGATACAGATAACAGATAACATTAACTAAGTCGAATTCAAATCTAATAAGGCTTACCATGACCACTTGCTCGAACAGGATCAATCGTCTTATGCTTGCTCTTTTCTGATAATGACCCCAATGATTGGCAGCACTTAAAAGATCCAAATTCTAGTTTATCCGGAGAAAGACCATAAGGATTCCCCATCGAAGATTCTGAAGAAGGACGACACCCAAACTTCACATCACACAGTGCAGGAAAGTGTGATTCAGAAAACCAGTGGTCAGTTTCATCAGGTGTCATGATGCCATGGATAGTGGTATCATTGCCAATGTTATGATACTGCAACTGCAAAGCTTCACATGCTCCAGGATGCTTTACATTGCAAGAAACTGTATCCTTGTCTCTTTGATGATTCTACATAGTTTCAAAAAGAAAGTGTTTGGCCTTATTATGTCTCACCGACAACAACTCACAATATGACCATTGGATGAACATCCATAAACCCTAGTATTTGCTAAAAAATACAGGTCGATATAACTTAATATAAACTAAACACTAAACTGCACAACATGAATCACATTTTCGTATAAACACCAAACAGAGCTCAAGGATTAGATAACGTACAATGTTAGGGATGTATGTTCCAGTGCCTCGAAATTTTTGTTTATCTGCTGAGTGTGCACTACCCAAAGAAGATGCACAATGATGTGATGAGGGATGTGACAGTCTTGTAGATGGAATTCGTTGAGGCTGGCCAATTTGCTTAAACTGTGATGAATGATAAATGCTCTCATACTGATATCTGTTCCTCATCCGTGACAGAGTCTTGAAAGGAGAGGCCGCTGGAGATGCAGACAAGGTATACCCATGGTAATTCAGACCATATAGCAGGCTCCTTATATGACGTTCATAGTCACCAGTAAGATCCAACAATGAATGGAATTCCTCAGAGTTCCCAGTAAACCCATCTTTGGGGTTACTACAGATGAAAGCCAGAGTATCATCTCTAGGCAAAACAGACCTACCTTTTTTCGCAAGAGCAGGTTTCATCACTCTATCTGGATACTGATGCCCAATTCCAGTCATATCAGTTTCTTTAGGAGAGTAGCAATGATCAGGGGAGTGAGATGAAGAGTCAGTGTCACAGGTCACAACGGAATAATCAGATACACTAAATGCACCCGCAGTTGTCACAAAGCCAGTATATGTTTGATTAAAATCGTCCTCCGAGACACCATCTGCATGACATTCTGTGATTCTAGTTGAGTAGCAGTCCATATTTTCCCTGCTTCCAAGAGCTTCATCACATATTTCTGAAAATTCATCTTCACCAAAATCAATTGAGTTCCCTTCAGAAGATGACGTGGATGAGGATGTGCCGATCTCCTCAACACCCAAAGGAAACAAATGGATTGGTATATCATCCCAATAATTATTTCCATGCCTTTCCAAAGAGTTCAAGAAAAACCTTTTAAGTTCAACAGATAACCTTTCTCTTGGTAGCGAAAGAATCCAGCCAAGTTTCCGGGCCCCATATCTTAGAGCACTACATATTCTATAGAAGTTGCCTGCAGCAGATTATGAGGGATTAACTCTCACGATCGTGATAGTCAGAATAAAATGCAATAGGAATGAAGAAACCTCAGATGAGTAATCAAAGTAACAGAAAAATACCCCTGTGGACACTACGACCGAGGTTGTTGTTAACTTTAAGAGGATCAATTATATTTAGATGTTTGATGGTAAATGTCTGCAAATTTGTCTCTGGATCCTTTGATGGAACTGAAAACATGTCTACACAATTCTTGAGAAACTCAGCACTAAGAAGCATATTGCTCCATCCATCTTCAGGAATATCCACTACAAGGAATTTCATGAAAGAGAATAAATTACAAGCCATTAACGAGAGAGAGAGTGAGAGTGAAAAGAGAAAAGAGGAAAAGTGTTGCTTACCTGATATATCAGGCAAAGCAGCTCTTGGAACAGGACCATTTAAACTAATACAGTAATTGTCCCAGTCAAATTTGCTGAAGTAATCCAAAAATCTGTACAAAACCTATTCAAGTGAAGGAAGATTAGCTATTATAAATACATCACGCAAAGTATCATAAATGATTAGACTCACTTGAACTTACCGCAACTGGCCCATCGATTGAGGAATGAAACATATTGAAGATGTATAGAACTAATGTTTCTAATGCATATGTTGAGATCAGTCCATGGTGAGCTCCAAGAATTCGGCTCTCGTAGTAACACCACGCTTTAATAAGGATGATGCTCCGCTTAAAAAGATGATTTCGGCCTATGAGACGATCGACCTGAGTTGGCAGCATAAAATTATACTTAGGGAAGCATATAGTGCTGATAAAATAAATGAATAATCTGCAAAAGACAAGACAAATAGTATAAAATCAAGATGTCAACTTGAAGTGAGGACAACTAAAAGCTTTTTCAGTTTGCAAACTTTCATATATTTATATCATCGTTAAAACAAAAGAGTATTATGATAGAGGAAAAATAAAAGGTTTACATAAGATGATGGAAGTATATAAAGCTGCATGGTTGGTATATTGTAAACGACATATGAATATTGTGAGAACCTAAGACCTTCAAGTATAAAACAACATAGATTATCTTGAGAATACAATAAATGAATATAAGTCAAAAGACTTATTACCTAAGTAATATAGAAAAAAGTTCTCGAGTTAAAGATAATATCAGTACCTGCTCCAGGAAACATAAGGTGCAAATTCCTCCAAGTTGATTGAACGAGATATCCACAACAATATTTTGTACGAGGCACTTTACAAGCTTCACCTGCCAAAAAATCAACAGAAGTAGTTAAAAAATACGAGCACAATAAAGAATCATCTCAACACATCACATGGAATGTATGCTTCACATCCATAAATGCAGAAGAATCACATATTTCAAGTAAATACAGTGGTATAACAAGAAATAAGTCCAATTGTGCAAGATTTCAGAAGTATACGAGGTTTGTTTAAATTTAAACTTTAAAGTTGTCTGGCAACTGGCATCTCTCAAGTCCGGTCAATGATTAAATATATAATTACTTCTTGCTGTTAAGTTATGATAAAGCAGAAAAAATAAAATATAAAGGGTGTAAGAAGTCTCGTACAACTATACTGCACACACAATGTTATTGAACGCATAGATGGATGGGCAGTGGCACAAGTGAACCTGAGAAACACTTGAAATTACTTGTGCAGATCAGGCGTACGTTTCTGAAAAGCTTATAATTAACTTACTGCTAGCATTAGAGTGTAGTGTCAGCAGTTTTCAAGCTAAATCAGAGTCAGATAATAAATTCGCTTAAACAGGGAGTTTATCTCCTTTGCAAAATTGCAACGAGATTTCTGAGGCCTTTAGTTTTGATACCTTTACGTTACAAAATTTGTTTTCATACCTTTACGTGACAAAATCGGTTAAGCTGTGGGGCCCTAAGAGGGATATTCAAATGAATCAATTATCTAAAAGTTTGCCAAATAAAACAGGGGCAGAGCCAGAAATTTGGATCAGTGGGGTCAAATTTATGATTTTAGAGAATTAATGTGTAATTTGCAAATTTAGGGGGTCAAATATTTATATTTTGAAGTATCCAAATTATATGTTAAGGGTGTCATATCAAAATTGACCAAACTTACAAAACTAAAAATTTAACAGGTTCGCCAAACCCCACTCAGGCTAAGGTGACTCCGCTACTGAACTAAAATCCCTCAAGGCATCAGATACATGACATGGAGTAGCACTGATAGCAATAAAAGCTACATGTCTATGAAAACTGATGAATTAGAGAAGAAAAAAAAATCACATGAGTTAACCTCAGCATCAATAAATTGGACATCATGTATCTCATAATGTCCGGCTTTTTCATACTGCCGTTTCTCCAACACAGCTCGAATCTCTGAGGCAAGAGCATGTTCAGTTTTGGTAGAACTAAGGGCCGTCAAATCGATATCACCATCCGGGAGGTAAGTTTTTAATGGCACCGAACCATACGGGAAGAGCTGCAGACATGAGATGGGAATTGTTAGCAATAAAAAAAATCTTTTTGGTTTTTGACCCTGCGCAAGGAATAATTTGAGATGATCAATTCTAGTCGAATAGGCTACCAGACATACAAAAATAATGAGGAAAGTATAAGAGACAGATAATATCTAAATGTTGACATATTATTATTAGTAGTAGAGCCTAACGCAACGACACCTTGAATTGTCGTTTCACCTGCAACTAGAAAGGTGAAATGGCGGGAAGTAGAGATCTTGAACAAGATAATAGTCAGTCAATTTTAAGAAGGGAGTCTTCTTTCATACGACATATGCTAAACTGCCCGGGGAACAGTAATGGTATGAAATTCTAAACTAAGTCTGATACCTAGAGAGTATCATTCTACATATACCATGTATACATTTTTGAAGGATTACTCGCAGCTTTATCTTGCTCAAATATAACCCCGTACAAAGAAATTTAGAGGCATGAGCAATCATACCTAAAATGAGAGGCAGATATATTATGATAAAGAAGAAATGGGGGTGGACCTGGACATCGGGGCTTATGGCAGATGTGATGAGGGTCTCGAGGTAGTCAGTGACGTCCTTCCTTTTCTGATCAGCGTCGAGAGTGGGGTGGACGCGGGAGAGCATGTGAATGGCGGCGTCCTCGGCGACGGCCCAGGTGGATGGGGGGATGGTAAATGGGTCGGGGTTGAATAAGGGCAAGGGGGATGTGGAGGAAGAGGAGGATGAGGATGATGATGCATAGGAAATGGAGGATGGAAAGGAAGAGATGTTGTTGATGATGATGTTGGTGTTGTAAAAGTAGCCGTAGTGATTGGGGTTGGGATTGCGATGGTAATAGTCTTCGTCGGATTCGGGACCGCGAGGGGGCCAAAAGTGTTGAAGATGGCTCATCTTCTTCCTTCCTGACGCCCGAACGCCGCCACCGCCTCCTCTCTTTTTCTTTTCGTATCAAAATCAAAACCTAAACGAGAAGAGGGGATAAGAAGAAAGAAAATCGATTTCGGCAACCGGAGAAGGGGAAGATGACGGAATGCTGGTTGAATCGGGATCCAATTCTCAATTCAGTAAAATCTGAGGACGGAGAGAAGGGTGATGAGATGACCTGAGATGAGTCAGGCCATATCACATCAAAAAGGAGGATGAGGAAAACAGGGGGCTTGGTTTTGGCGTGAGGGAATAGATGAATGCCGTTGTTGTAAGCAGCAGTGATTTTTTATGAACAAAAAGTAGAATTATCGAAAAAGAAAAGGAAAAAAGGCAAGAACAGAAAGAGGAAGTAGACCGCCGCAGCAGCAGCAGCCACACTGACCCTGACCCTGACCGACCCGTTCAATCATCCAGCCGCCTGCGATCCGAATGTAAACGCGACGTCAAAATATAACACGGTATATTAGTAGTAGTAGTAGTAGTAGTGAAGACTGGGTGGGCATGACATGATTATCAACAACAAATCTTATCCATGTTGCCTGCTTTAATCAACGTCGTTGCCCTTACACATAATTAAATTATTTATATATCGAAATGACGACATAATATTAAAGTTCAAATTGTTATATTAGAGTTTAAGATATACTCGTACTGTACTAGTTTTGGATTAGAACCTCAACCTCAGAGGTCATTAATGCAAATTTATTTACTACACATGATTTACTTTTGAATTAATACACGCCCATATGCAAAACAATCAAGTATATACTAGTATATGTTTATGTTGTGAGTCACACTTCAGGTTTGAGCAAGATATTGTTACGTCTCCAAATGACAAACAATGGTTTCATTTTGTGTTTGGATTGTTTCACTTTATACAATATGTCCTGTCCCCCAATCTCTAATATTAACACTGGCCTGTTTTACTGCCTATTCATGGTAGATTTTGATTGTGATACCAATCAAAATTTTGTTTAGTTTGATATTTCAACTCATTTAATTTACGTTTGTTATATGTCTGTTGTACTTATTTTTACTCGTTTGTTGTCTAAATTACTTGAGTTAATTGTGTGCTAAAAATTTGATTATTGATCCCTATATTGAAATAAAGGTGTCACAAAAACTTAATCTAAAACCAACTCATGGGGCAGGTAATTCAGAATAGTATATTAGTGGGGTGATATTTACACTGTTGAATTGAAGGGTGATATCAAAGTAAAATACAGTAAAAGTAAATTTTAGTATAGTAATGAAGTCATAGTTATATTTGTGAAGGAATGATATCAAAGGGTGAAAGTGTTATCCAACAGGATCAATTTTACATTTTAAGAGGAATTATAGTGAAATCAAATGAACATTATAAACCATTATACCTTAACTGAAATATTCAGAGAGCGATTCATATGGAGTCATTTTTAGTGTGCCACTTGAAAATTTGAATAGTTAAGTTTTTTTTTTTTTTTATCAATTAATGCATGATACATACCAAATTGATTTTTTTTCAATTTTTCATGTGTTACATCTGATTGTATGTATCCACGAACATATGATGAATATAATTAATTTTTAAAAAATACTCGAGTAATATGACCCTTTCTACTGCCATCACAGAACTCATGACATCCAGTAATAATTATATTGTGGATCTTGAAATTTAACAAGCGCATAATAGCGAAGATTGAGATTTTTAGAAGGATGACGAAAAAAACTCGAAAGATTCACAATAATCACAATTGGGGCACCAATAGTAAATTATGAAACTCAACAATTTTTTAGTGGGGACCATTGAGATCATGAAAAAATAATACTGAATTGGAAATCATCTCGAATAATGAAATTTTTAAAGAGCTCACAAGTGAAAAAAATGCGATAATACAAGTCTCTGGTATTTTTAAATCTGGATTTTCTGGGTTTTTTTTGTTCAGTATATCTGGATATTTTGTGTGTCGTGTTTTTTGTGTTTTCGTACTTTATCTTGTGTTTTGTACTGTCGAACATGTGTTGTAATTTGTGCCTTTGATTTGTGTTTTGTACTATCGAGTTTTGTGTTTTGTGTTTATATGTTTTGTGGGGTATACTAGGTTTGTGGGTTTTGGTGTGCTTTGCGCTTTGTTGTACTTTAAAAATTTAAAGAAACCTAAGAAAATACTAATTCAGAGTCTTGTGTTTTGTGTCTTGTGCGTTGTGTATCTGCAGTCTGTTTTCTGCTTATGTTTAGTGTTCCGAGTCTTGTACTTTGTGGTAAGAAAGTTGAGACCCAGAAAAGCACAACGTTCAACATCCAAATTTCAAACCCAGAAAAGCACAACGTAAAATTCAAGTCACGTAAAATTCAATATATAAATGAAAAGATTAAAAGCACAAAACATAAAATACGAAGTACTAATTCAGAACTAGAAAACCTTAAACTCTGATTCAACATATGTTTAGTATTTAATCCCCATATTGAACAAAGCACAAAATACAAAGTACGAAGTTAAAACAAAAACCACAAAACACATACTCAAATTTAAATCTATAAAAGCACGAAATCACTCATCAAAACTCAGAAAACGCAACATAAACCCAGATTTGAATCTAAAAAAGCAAAACATACATATATAGAAGAACCCACAAAACTCAGAAAACACAACAAAAATCCGTCATAAAACAAAGCACAACAACACGTTCAGCACTTGAAAACAACACTAAAAACAACAAAACACAATACAAACATAGATTTGAAGATAAAAAATGGGTTTGGAGAGAAAAAGAGAGAGAAATGAGTTTGATTGAAAGATAAATGAGTTTGGGGAGAGAGAAGTGGGTTTGTTGGATAAAGAGGATTGTCTTTGGGTGAATTTGAGTGTGTATGAGAGAAGAGAGACTGTGCTTTTACTCTCCCCATGTTGTCCCCAACACACGACATGTCATCATCTCCAACACACAACAGACGACACCTGTCCACCCTCCCCAGCCCTTAGTTCCTCTCATCCAACAGTCAAGATTTAGTTCGTAGTTCTCACCATATTTGGAGTTCCCCTATATATATAGGGGAGGGATCCAGTGTAAACACATATTTCATTATAAATAGTGAATAATTCCTGACCACTCATATCAACTATGGTGAATATACAGTTCACAATAACAAATCTGTATTACCTAGACCGCAAAATCAAAGACCAAACTCCATATCACCAAAACGAGATAGACCTAGCATAAAACGCTACCCCACCATGCCCCACCATATAAACCACATATATGGAATTCACTGCAACAATGAATCGTGAATTCACCACATATTTGGAATGCAACAATGATTCGTGAATTCACTATATTAGTATAACATATAAAATTCATTACAGACAGTTCACTATCATGGTTAACAGACAGTTCACCAGTACAAAAATCACATAAACTAATCTATTAACATAATATAAATTAAACAACTATGTCATCAATCATCATAGTGACAATGTAGTACATATATAAGCTGTAAACTATAACTGCAAGCTTGTCGTTTAGATTTTGGGGCTTGCCGAAAGAATATCAAAACAAACTTCCATGAACCTCCACACCTTTGCTTACAAGGATATTCAGACTTTCCATGATTCTTGTCTTCTTTGCCACTTATATGAGGATAAAAAATCCACACAGACGGGTCATGCAAGCCTCCATTGAATAATGCAACCGCCTTTTGGTTGGCCTTGAATTTGGTGAACAGACAGTTCACCAATACAGAATTTACATAAACTCATTAATTAATATAATATAAACTAAACAATCGTATCATTTATCCACGGAGATAGTATACTAATACAGATAGTTTACCACCATGCTAAATAAACAGTTCATAAACATAAAAAATGGGTTCAACATGATGAACAATCTTGAATTCACTGCATCAATATAACATATAAAATCACATATCTAGAATTTGAGAGAAAAATAAAATCACATTGAATCAAACCAATCTAAACATAAAGCTCTTGCACCTAAAAATCAAATTTGGTGAATAAACTGTTCACCATACTAAAAATCCAGGTATATTGGACAAGTAACGAAAATCAAACAAACCACAACTTAAACCCATAAAAGCACTACTTCAATAATTTTTATAGAATAAAAAGCAAGGACATTTCAGACTTTTCACCCTCTAATGTATAAAAATTCTCTCATGTGACAAGGAGAGTCCCTTTACCCACATATTGTATTTAAATTAAAATTCATTATCAATTAGTTGTTAAAATCTCTTAAATTTTTCATGCACTTCAAAAGTTCAAATTGATCATATGGATAAAATATTTTTTAATAAAAATTAGCTTAAAAATATAACAATTTTGTATTTGAATGTCAAATATTATCAAACTAATAAAAACAAGTTAGAAATCAAAAGGCCCTTGGCTTAAGAAATTAAGTTGTTACTCTTGCTCAAGCCTCGTTGCTCTAGCAGGATCTACTTTTTCCTTGTTTTTCTAAATGACTAAAAATATATTTTAAAATTGTAATGTGATAGTAGTTCAAAACCTTTTATATATATATATATAAATATATACCCTAAACCCTAAACCCTAAACCCTATATATATATATATATATATATATATATATATAGGGGAGGGATCCGGTGTAAACACCTTTTTCGTTGTAAATAGTGGACAAATCCCAGCCACTCATTTGAGACCCATCTAAAAGTGAGATATTCTAACTGAGACACTACAAATCTAATGGATAATTTTTTTTAAAAAATTCAAATAAAAATGTAAGACTTTAAAAAAATATTTAAAAAAAAACACAAACTAAAAACAATTAAAATTCCAGCGATGGTGAATTTCAGGTTCACCATTATAAGGAGGGTAATTCACACAGAAATTTCTTAATATTTTTGGTTATCATAGTGAATTTATATTTCACTGACATAAAAAAACAGACTAACTATGGTGAATATGATGGTGAATTTCGAATTCACCATGGTACACACATATATGAGAGGGTACTGCACACATCAATTTCTGATTTTTTTGGTTCTCCATAGTTAATTTATACTTTATGGACATAAAAATTGGGGTTCCCACAGTGAATTTGATAGTGAATTTTTAGTTCACAATTGTGAACAGACAGTGCACCATGGTGAACACGCATATTGGGAGGGTAATGCACACATAAAAGAATTTACAAGAAATTGGATAGAGTTTTCATAAACTCAGAAGCCCTACTCAATCTTCCAGATATAACTCATAAATATCTCCCCAGAGTTCAATCAGATCATATGCCTATGATAGTAGCCCTCAACAAAATGATGCCCACAACTTATTCCTTTAAGTTCCAAAGAATGTGGTGTGATCATGAAGATTTTAACCATCTGGTGCAGGAAACATGGGCAGAGGAGAAACACTCAAATGGATTGATTAATCTTCACTTGAAGCTCAAACATCTGAAAGCAAAGCTATATCATTGGAACAAACATGTTTTTGGACATGT
>NQLW01000878.1:199614-225443 GCA_002312845.1 Kalanchoe fedtschenkoi
TTAAATTAATTTATGTTCACTGTCTCGGATTTTCATATTTTGTGAATTTTCGGATAGTGAACATTTTCAAATTTTTTTCTTATTTATAATTTTTTCACATTTTTAAAATGATTTTTTTAAGACAAAGAATAAATAGTGAATATTTTTTAATTTTTAACAGTGAACATTTTTTCCTGAACTAATTTTTCAAAGTGTCATAGTGAACATTGGTGGTGAACATGTTCACCATCGAAAACAGACTCATTCTGTGCTGTGCTAAACAAATGTTCACTATCGAAAAACACATGTTCACCATCAAAAAATCATTAAATGCACACGAAACCAATCATTTATATTATATGATATTTACTCCCCTAAATCAGGTGCAATAAATTTGCATGATTCATGCGTTTGTATTAAGTGGAATAAATGTACTACAGTTACCAAAAGAAGAATCATTAAATAAACTATATAAAATTATTTAAAAAGGAAATTGAGCAGTCAAAACACGGTCGTTTTACACAGAAAATGATTGGTTCAGAATTGTCCACAAGGTTCTCAACTTAAGAAGGTTCTCAACTGATCCACCCTCTCTATATATATTTTGAAGAAACTCGTGTGACTAATAATAAATCCACTCTAATCAATGAAGCATAAATTCATTTTAAAATTTCGTAATGAGATATACGCACTTTGTGCTCTTGCCGCTTTCTTACACTGATGACAAACAACTTTAAGGAATATACAATTCGAAAACACTATGTCTAAAAATTGAGGAAGTAGCGATGGTTTATTCAGAAATTAGTTGCAAACATATTATGAGGTCATGGTAGAGTGGAGTTCATTAATAAAGTATAGGGTAAAAAACAAAAACATCCCCCGAACTATCATCTAAAATCAAATTCAGTACCGAACTATTTTTATTTTCAATTCCAGTACCGAAGGACCTAATTGTAATATAATTTTTTAAAAATAACACCCCTAAGTTTTTTTAAAATTGAAAACAACCCCCTGGGCTGGGAGACTTGTGCGGGTAGGTTTGATGGTGGTGAAGGCAGCTGCGGTGGTGGCTGCGGTGGTGGTGGCGTCATCATCCGATCCCAAACCCCGCCTTCGAACAGCACGCCCGCCTTCCCATCAGTGATCCGCTGCACGATCCCGCAGTACATGTAAAACGGGTTGTTCGGATTCTTCACGATCGCGATCATCCCCGGCATCAGCAGCGGCAGCTCAGGCGCCTTCGGCTTGCCCGACGCGTCCGCGTTCGTCAACAAAGCCGCAGCTTTCTTTCCCGGCTTGGGCTTCGGGGGTGGCGACTTCCTGAGACCATTCTCGCCCCCGCGGAAGCCGCCCGTGTGTCCGAGGAACTCCTTGTCGAACGAGTCGTCCGGCAAGTTCGAAACTTTCAGACCCGATTGGGTGTCGGGCTGGGTTTCGGATTCCGGGTCGGACTCGGAGTTGGTATTCGTGGCTGTTTCGCGCTGGAGCTCGAGCTGGAGATCTTTCTCGCCGTTGCAGAGGCCGCGGCCGCCAAGGATCTCGTAAAGGTTGAACTTTGCCGAGATTTCGCGGTTGGAGGAGGTCCGCGGGGGTCTGAGATGGAGCCGATTGGAGCGGATGGCGTGGCCGAGGAAGCTCGATCTGTTGGTAGAAGGAGCTGCGAGTGATAAAAGAAAGGGTTTGTGGGCGTGCTGTTCAAAGGCGGGGTTTGGGATCGGATGATGACGCCACCACCACCGCAGCCACCACAGTAGTTGCCTTCACCACCATCAAACCCTACCCGCACAAGTCTCCCAGCCCAGGGGGTTGTTTTCAATTTTAAAAAAACTTAGGGGTGTTATTCTTAAAAAATTATATTACAATTAGGTCCTTCGGTACTGGAATTGAAAATAAAAATAGTTCGGTACTGAATTTGATTTTAGATGATAGTTCGAGGGATGTTTTTGTTTTTTACCCTAAAGTATATTGGCAACGGATACGTTTGCAAGCTATTATAAGACAGTAGATGATGGATTGGATGGTAACCATTGTAAAGAAGGAAAATCACTAAAATGCGATTTGAATTATAATTACTTTTTTAATTATGATTTGAACTATTTAAATTGTCTTAAATTATGTTATTGTAAAATTTATTTTATAAAATCAGTCTAAATTTTTTTCTTGTAAACAATTTAGATAATTCGAAAATAATGATAGTTGTAAGACTATTTTAATTTTTTTATTAAAGATTGGGGAATGTGAGCCCACTATGAATCAGTGCCTGCAATTATGATTATCGGGGGTTGTGGTTGTAACGTAGATGGAATGGAATTGTTGACTTTGAAGTATCAAATCAAAGACAGCACAGCGCCACAGCACATACTCCTTCAACATATTTCCCCTCTTTCATATTTGCCTTTCACACTGGATCCATTTATTTTTAAGTTTTCCATCATTTTCCAACTTTTAATAATTGAACTAAAATAAAATTACATTAAATGCATATGGCTTGCTTCTTCCTTCAACACCCCCACCCCCATCTTGTTCACATCTTCAGTTCATTATTGTACCTATCTACTGTATTATTGCATCCCTCCTCCCGCGATCCCATCACCATCTAATCTCCGGGTTCTTTGCTGCTGCATTTGACTCATCAATCTCTAAAAGATCCGACCTCCTATACTTTGATTGTAAGTTTATTTCCTCTCCTCCCCCCGTCCTCTCAGTCTTCTGCACGTCCAATTTCCGGTATGTTTATTTCAGATTTTGTGACATAAACATATGCATGTGCATCCTTCACCCCGTAACAAAGTTTGTCGCTGCTGACAGTTTAACAGAGTGTAGATGCATTTGAATCTTATAGAGGGATGGACTGGATTTGGTTGGTTTCATTTCACCTCTATCATTGCGATATGATTCTTATGACACCAGATCTGCTAACTAGTATGTTGGATTACATTTTACTAATTTATTAAACTTTGAAAGTCTAATAAAATTAGAATTAATATTTTGGAAACAAATTTAGGTTAACATTAAGTTGTAGGAAAGTTACTAATTCTAGTAATATAAGATTATAAATCTAGATGGTCTGAAGAGTTTGATACAAGTGAATTTTGGTAGTAAAGAGAATTGAAAATAAATGTATTTTTTTTACTTATTCATCAAAATAGTGGAGTATAGTTTCTGAATGCGGGCTTTTCCACATACATTTTAGTTTTTTTATTTTTCTTTTGTTTGTGCGATGTATTGCATGCATTATCTGGTTGAAACAATCCCAACAATTGGTATCAAAGCGTGATTAAAAAAAAGGAGACTTAGCATGAGCTTCTCCGCACAAGAAATTTTTTAAAGAAGTAAGCCGTTGAAATTTTTTGCGAAAAGTCAACACTGCACTGTTGAGATCAATTGACGATTAAAAGCTTTAAACATAATTCAATTAAGCTATTTTTTTGTCAGTAGGTTGCTAGCAACCTAATCTTGAATTTGAATAGTGGAGATCAAATTAGGAAATCTTTAATATCAGATTGCTGGTTAAGCAAAGCAAGTTGTCAATTTTGAGAACTCAGACAGTTACAAAGTGGATATATGATCTTTGAAAATTAATATTCCAAAATAAGATAGGAAGACGGGTTTCGTGTTGTGGCAGTTTACTTTGCAAGATTTACTAATTTAACAAAGATTAGGTGAAGGTTTGGAGAAGAAGAAGCCAAAGGGGATGAGCGACGCTATTTGGAATTATATTCAAAAGAGAGGTATGAGTACAATCAGGTCAGCGCTTGCCCCGGATGTGAGGTATCATGTGTTGAAAAAGACAACACCTAAAAATAAGCTAAACTGGCAAGCATTTATGCGTCAAAGTCTTCGGCTAATCTGTTAAATTTGAGGATTGATTTTTGAAGATGAAAGATGAAGGTAATCTTTATGATCATAATCACTAATCCATTCAATTAATATGTCATTTATCCAATATCGATGATCTAGTGAAAGATGATGATCGAGTAGCTAATTTGTTATCATCTTTGTGAAGTTTATAAAAATATTTTAAATAGTCACTGATATCTAGGAAGACATCTCTCATACTTAAAGAAGTACTGAAAGCTCTACGTGAAAATGACAAGATGTAAGAGAGGATGGATCACGAAGCATTGGCATCACATTTAGGGATGAGTAGGACAATTTAACGGGTATCAATAAAGATATGAGCAATGTGGAGTGCTACAAATGAGCATATATCCTATTTCATAAAAGAATTGAAGGAGTTTAAAGGAGATGAAGGTAAAAAATACAACACACATTATGATTGTGCCTCAAATTTTGTGGACGATGAAGATTGTTTGATGAGTACTAGCGAAATTGTTTATCATAATCGGAGTGGGTGATGGATTATGCTTCTTGAATGCATATGCATGCATAAATCGTTATCTACTACTTTGCGAACTGATGGAAAGTTTGGTTATATCATTGTGGGGGGAACAATGAAAGTTGATGGAATTGGAATTATTCATTTAAAGCTCTCTAGTGGTGCAGTTAGGAAAGCCCTAACATGAATATGTACTGGATGAGTCCTTTGAATGTGATTGCATCACGATGGGTATATAATAATTAGAAATGGAAAACCTGTGAAAGTAACCAAAGGAAGAATGAATGATTTTATTCTTCAAGAGAGAAAGAATAAAAACAATCTGTATTGTTTGGATGGAGAAGCAGTCCTAATGAACTAGGAAGATGATATGGTGAAGAAGATCAAAAAACGGGTCTCGTTCTCTAATGTTGTTGAGGTGTTCGGGTATTTGGGTCGATGAAGGATTTGTTGGGTTAAACTCGTCTATCATCTTGAGTTTTGAAAGTCTAAAAAGATTAGAATTAAGATTTTAGAATAACAGATATAAAGATTTGTTTCTTATTAAATTGTATGGAAGCTAATAATTATAGTCTTATTAGAAATATTAATGTAGTGCTTAATATAAGTAGAGAGTTACATCTACGATTTGGTATGAGGGAGAGAGTATGATTTTTGAGTATGGACTTTTCCACGTAGATCTTTGTGTTCTCGTTTCTCTTTTGTGTTTATGATTTATTGCATGTGTTATACCATACTCAAGTGCCAAAATTCACCACACTTCTTTACATAACCATTTTGTTTATCCTGTTGTTACATTTTGTGTATCTTACAAGCATAACCATCCTGCCCCCAACCAAGATGTTCTTAATTCATAGCTGACGATTTCTGGTTCGCTGTGTCTTAAATATGCGTGTAACAGATTAAAGGGCCGTTCTGCACAATCCTCTCAATTGGACTTGGTATAATATGTCTTCTGTTACGGTAAGGTGGACAGAGTAAAATGTTCATTTTTATCATGCATTAATGCACGAACCAAAATATTTACCAAAACACATTCACATAATGCACTATGAAATTGACTACAGACTGTCAAACTCCCTTTTTGACACACAGCGTGTGTTTTCAGTTGCTTGCTCTAATAAAATAACTAAATGCTTCCCTCATGCTCCAGACCGACAAGAAGAAGCTCTTGAAAAGAATGGAGTCCAAGAAGTCTCACTCCTGGTGGTGGGATAGTCATATAAGTCCCAAAAATAACAAGTGGCTGGCAGAAAACCTTGAGGGTAAGCAAAGCAAGCCTGCCTCTTCTGTTAAGCTCCCCTTCTTCTGACCTCATTTTTACAATTACTATCTTCATGTGATGATCTACTTCTTCATCAAATAAACCTTCTGATCAAATTTTCTTCTTCTCAAGTTTGTTCAAAATGACATATTGTTTGAGTGATCTCAGAGATGGATCAGAGTGTGAAGCGGATGTTAAAACTAATTGATGAAGATGGAGACTCTTTTGCCAAGAAAGCTGAGATGTATTACAAGAAAAGGCCAGAATTAGTTGCTCTTGTTGAGGAGTTCTATAGAATGTACAGAGCCTTGGCTGAGCGTTATGACCAGGTGACAGGAGAACTGCGGAAAAGTATCCCGAGTGATCTCCACTCTCAAGGCTCAGGCATCTCTGAGGTTGGATCTGAATCCGCCTCGACCTTTCCTTCTCCTGATGGGAAGAGACGACGTCCTAAGTCTGGCCACAGGGCTGCCGGATTTGAGTTCTTTCTTGGCTCTGGTCCCAACAAAGAAGATGATAGCACATCATCCTCTTCTGAATCGGAGTCTGAAGGGTCTTCCATTAACTATTACTCAGGTTCAGTAGTGGATGGAGATGATAATGAGCTACGCAGGAAGATTGTTGATTTAGAAAGTGAGCTTCATGATGTAAAACAGAAGCTTACTGTATACCAGGTGGACAACATGGAAGGCTGCAACACTGACAGGAAGACTGATGAGCCTCAGTTAACTCAAGTAGAACTGCTGCCGGAAAAAAATGTAGAAGCCGCTTTTGGTTCGGAATCAGATGGGCAATCTCATGAACCAGAGCTTCGAACAACAACACCAGCTGATGGATTGAGAGTAGCAAGAGACAGGCTGCAGGCAATTGAAATGCGAAACTCTGAAGCGAGACGCGAATTTGATAATATTCATTCCTCTGATGATATGAATTACTGGGAAAACCGTCTTCAACTAGCTCAAAAGGACATAGACGAGTGGAAATCCAAATTTAACTCTGAATACCGGGAGGTCTCCAAATTACAGGAAAGAATTGCCAGGTATAAATCTAATTTATCCGAACGTGAACAAGAAATAAGAGAGCTGAAAACCTCAATGTCTAACTGCGAGCAGAAGAATAGCCTTGAAAAGCTGGAGTTGCAGACTAAAATAGCTCAACTGGTTAAGGAACAAGCACACACTGAAGAGAAGCTCAAAGAATGCAAGACATGTTGCCAGAATCTCAAAGATGAGATCAAGCAAGCAGAGAATCAGAAGACGGAGCTGATAATCCTACATGGAGTCAAAGATAAAACACAAACAATTGAGATCGAACACTTGAGAGCAGACATGGCTGGCCGCGATAGGGTGATAGACGATTTGAACAGGAGCCTTGATTTGCTATTATCGGAGAAAGACGAGCTTCATGCTAAGTTGGGTAAACTTGGCGCAGAGGTGAGCACAAAAGGTGATCAAATTGTTGAAATGAACAGGCATTTGACCATGTTACACATAGAACACTTGAATTTAATTGCGAAAGCTGAAGGGGCTCGTGTAGTTGCCGAGAAAATGAAAGTAAGAGTAACAGAACTTGAAAGCGAAGTTGAGAGGCTGATAAAGTTGGTGTCAGATGGAGCAGAGGAGAAACGAGAAGCCATTAGACAGCTTTGTTTGTCAATTGAACACTACAGGGACAGTTATCACATGCTTAGGGAAGCTTTTGTTGGGTCCAAATACAAGGCGCGCCTTGCACTTGTGGCAGCGTAGGCTTGGAGCATTTGCTGATCAGAATTCCTCTGGAGAACTCGAGACATAGAACAGATGTTCTAATCAGTCATACCCTCTGGCTTTACTAAGAAGTTCCAGTCACCAAACAGAATGTTATAAATAATTGATACTCAATGGGAGAGCTAGCTAAGGATAAGAGGTGTAAATCGTTTATATGTTAGTAATAGATTGAGGACTTGATTTATTCCCGTTCAGCCGGTTTGAACAATGTTATTTATGTTGAGCATGTTTGAACACCTTCCTTTTTGTTATAAATATGAGGCTTTTTTATAGTTACCAGTTCAAATGTATCATAATTTAGTAGGTGTGAACTGGATTTCTGTCATTTCCATCCCTAGTTAGTCAGATTTGGCGGTGATTCGAGTCAGAGAGTATGATGATTTTTTTTTTCATTATAATCTTTTCTTGTTTTGCAATAACGCAAATCTGGTATATTTTTATGTTTCCGAACTGGGACAATTTCATTTGTCCGTTTTTGCCTAATCAGTTACATGTGTGGCTGTCCAGTAGAATTTGCGTCCTTCCCAAATGGAAAAGCCCTAAGCTTTTCATTGTTCTAAACTGTGATGTTCTGTTAAGCTATCGCAGTTCCCAACTGTGATCATCTTAACTGAATATGATAGTTCGGAACCGCACAAAACCCTTGTCAAAAAACCCACGATCCCCTTTTCTTTTCATTCTTCTCTGTTTCCTGTCCAAATCTTCTCTCCACCAAGCGAGCCTTTGACGCTCATCATCCTCCGACGCTAGGCGAGCTTTCGACGACCGGCGATTCTATGACTCCGACATTCACATGCGGTTCTCTTTGGCGATCATCCAGCCGGCCGACTGTAGGTAAGTCAGTTAAGGATTCGGTGTTGATTTTTTTAGATTCAAGGGTTTAAGATTATAATGTAGTTATTTATAATCGAATAGGATTGATGAAAAGTTGATTATAGGCCTGCTGGAATATATATGTTGAGTTTAAAAACATCTTATGTTTGGAATTGTTGAAAGGAGATCATCTTGTCAGTACTCTTATTTGCATTTAGATGTTCCTGAAAAATTATGTCTACAGCTTCTGAGAAGCGACCTGGAGTGAGGGAGGTTGCCTTATTATGTGCACCTGTCCTGATTTGGGGAGCACATAACGGTTCTTCCAAATGATGCTGACGGAGAGACTTTAAATATTTTGTCAGGACATACGATTTTTGTAAGCTGGGATCTTCATTTCTCACGGATATCACGGGCAATTAGATCAGTCTACACTATCTCTGCCTCCTTAGCGATATAAAGGTTGTCGCTAGTTACAGTTAGAGAGATGTTGTGCTAGCTTATTATATCCTTAGCTGTGCACTCTTTTTGTCGGACTACACAAGCAGATTGGGGGCGTGGTATTACTTCTGCAGTTCTGGTGCTGGGAGCGCATGCCACTAGGACGACCACACTAGACAGAATTATCAGTTCATAACGTACTGGCCAAATGGTGCAGGTGATCATCCACAAATGCTTCATGCTATTTTCTTTTAGTATGTAATTAAAACTATGATCACAAATTTTCTTTTGCCTTACCATTGGTATTTATGATTACAACTTATATTTTATTTATAATACACGATGGGTCGGCACACGGAGTTACGCCCGGAGCCCGCGTCAGGTCGGGATATATTACTAAGATCATTTGGACTGTGAAAGTGGATCATATTTGGTGTGGGAGCTCTATCACGATGACCGTCTTTTGGAGGTCAATGAGTCGTGTTTGCAGGGGCGTGACAGCAGGAGCGCGGAGGTGCACCTGATTTGCTTCCACATTATGGAGTGGCATTATCCGTCCCAAATAATGCATCAGTTTGGGTGGCAACCATTATTCCAGAGCCACCTAAAGATGGACATTCAAACCTGCATAAGGTCACTAGGAGGAGTGGCAATTTAGATTGTACTTCAGAGCATTATTGATGGATTGCCCCATGGAACCAGAGAAGGCCATGCCGGTTGGCTCAAACGTGTATGATTGAAAGAGGCATACTATCTACAATGTGTGGTATGATAGGATTACTCGTAGGATCATCCTGTTCACACACTTTCATGTTAATGCATAATGCCCGACAGCTGGATAACGCACTACTCTAGTTAGTGCAACAAATATGTTTATTTTGTATAATTGATTTTGGATGTTATCACTTTGATTGAAATATGTTTCATTTTGTAGTTGAAAATTCTTAAGCGGTTCTGTAGGCACACTACCTACAATGTGTGGTTTGACAAAATTACTTGTAGAATCATTTAGCTCATACAATTTCATGTTAATGCATATTAGTCGACAGGTGGAGAGTGCATTACTCTGGCTAATACAACAAACATGTTTATTTTGTATATTTGATTTGTGATTTCTATCACTTAGATTGAAATATGTTTCATTTTACATTTGAAGACTTTTGTGCGGTCCTGTAAGACGGCCACAACTATATTTTTCAGAGATTCCAACGTCGTGAAAAGGGTCGCGCACGATCTTTTTCATTCATATCACGTTTACTTATGTGATATGAATGAGGCCGTCCAGATTCCGATCAATCCCGGTCTTATCAGACTACATATTAGTAAGTATTGTACTTATTTTGTAGTTATTGAATAAAAATTAATTATCCCCATTCTAGCCTAACAATCAAATACATGTAGTGGTAGAACTTAATTCGGTTTAAGACATTAAAGATGCTGTCGATCCAAAGATCGTTCTTCATACTAAGGAGATCACCAGTGCCTCACAAATTACATAATTATCCGAATCTCACCAGGTGCACGCCATTTCTAGGCAGTTGCATCGGACCAAGATGTTGGAGTCTGGCCATTAAACCAGTTAATTGACTCGTATTGACTATGATTTTGGTTACCTCGAGAATCAATTATTCTTAATTAGGGATCATAATGTCTTACTAGAGGCCGCTTGTGATCATTGGGTTTTTGCTCATGGCTAATTAAGAATAAACATATAGGGTCGCACACAATCGAGTGGCGGATATTAAGTTAAGAATAAACTAAATAAGATTCAGTTCGGATACGATCCGGTTCAACCCCCGCCTGATTCTGATGAACCAAATGAGTTAAACTCAGGGTATGACCCATGAATACTACCCTATCCAACTGATGGATTTGGCCCGCGGTCCGAAGCCCAGAAGTCTAATTCTTAGTATAAATAGAAGCATAGGGCAAACAAGAGAAGCTCATCCGAGAGCTAGTACTCCAGAGGGTGCGGTATTCACCACCCGTGTGTGGATACTGGTAGAGATGCGGCACTTGACGTGTTGTCATGAAGTAACCCTAATTCCCTTCTATTGGGTGTTTCGATCGGGATCCAAACTTGAGTCTGGTAATTCAGATTGCAACTGACACTAATAATCACTAGATATTCCAGATCCGGACTTATGCCGCGTGGTTCAGAAAACTATTACATTTGTGTACACGATCCCAGCACAAGAGGGGTCGTATAACATACTCTACTGCCAAGTAGGATAGATTGAAGTAACAGGCTACCGATGAGTGCAACGAGCAGGAACAAGAATGGCAGACGCGTCGTAAATACATTATTAGCTTGCTTGTACTTTGATATCGAACATTAGAAAACATTATGATGTGATACAGTGTCGCTTTATATGTTTATGTTGCATCTAATTTATACGTTAGGATGTTTTAGTTAAAACAGGTTTCAACATGATTTATGTTGTACATGATGCTATGTTTTTTTTGTTTTACCGGTTTTAAATTGGTGGAGGAGAGCTTAAAATGAAAGCTGCAAATTATTTTTTCAGACATTTACGTGGTTGTGAATTGTTACATTTAATAATAGATCATGACAGTTACAAACCGTGAAAAGCTTTAAGCCATATAACAGTTCTGAACCGCCAAAAATCTTTGCACGTCTGAGAACAACAAGAAGTCCTAAGCTTTTCATGTTTGGGAATAATGTAAATTTTAGTTTGCAACCACGCGCAGGCCCGACCCAACACTATGCAAGTGGAGCACTTGCACCGGGCCTCCAGCCAGGGGAGACCTCCAACTTAGTCAGATCCAGTCCGTCGAGGCCTCTAATTCAGTCAAGCCCAGGCCTCCTGGCCCATGCCCTGATCAAATTTCATAAAAAAATATTATTTTGTTGTTGAGGAGACTCAAATTCGTGCTCTTTATCATTAAAAATGATCTCACAACCAGTTTCACTATCTTAATTATTTGTTTTACATTGAAGTTAATTTAATTTAAACCTCACTGTTTTAATTTTACACCGGGCCTTCAAACTGTCGGGACCGGCCCCGACCACGCGTGCAGCTAACTAGCAAAAACAGACACCTGCAATTGTCCTAGTTCGGAAACATGAAAATCTACCAAATTTGCATAATTGTAAAATATGAAAAAATCAGAATGGATAAAAAACAAAATCCGAATCCAAAAATGATAGAAAACGAAATTAATAAATCCCTTTTGAAAAAAATAATTATAACCATTCACTTTATGTATTGCCAATTAGAAGCAATAAGAAAGTGAATCTGATAGAAGCTGTTTCTGCCTGAGACTAACATGAAGAAGAGAGTGTGGGTTTAATTCAGGACCCCAAATCATAAATTGATGAGTGGGAGCAGACATGATGACCGCTTTAATGTCCTTCCATAGGTTCCGTCATTCGTTTTATCCAGAGCATCAGCCTATTGTACACTGTATGGTAAGCATAAATAAGCAAACTCACAAGATGAAATATAATGAGGAATAATTGAGTATGAAACAATCCAGATATATGAAAAAGTAAGACTGAGACGCTTATGATCTTGCCGTAAGATTAGAAGTCGGTTCTCCAACCACTTTTTACAGGCCAGATCTCCTATGTCTCCTAACTAGGGCTCCTGTTTCTCTTAGTCCCTCCCGAAAAGATAATTATACTTCTTTCCCTTTTTGGGCTCATCCCATTACAAGCTCATGTTCTTCATTTCTCTGTTGCGCCTGGGTAAATTTTTGGGTGCATCGGAAGTTGTTGCTTTCTGTAACGACGGTATTTTGATGTTATAATTAAATATATATATATATGTTGACTAGTAATTAGTCCAAAAAAGACTATCAATTCCGCAACAAAGCCACTCATGCCCGGTAATGCAAGAGAAGCCATCGATAATATACTAAACATCGTGAATATTTTGGGCATTAAAATAGCTATACCGCCCATTTCATCGAGATAAACAAGACGTATTTGATCATAACCCGTTCCTGCCAAGAAAAAAAGCCCAGCACCAATAAAGCCATGAGATATTATTTGTAAAAGAGCTCCGTTAATTAGAAAAAATCTGAAAAAAATTATAAATTCATATGTGTGCAAGTGATGAATATATATATACAAGTGATGAATGTGTATGCAAGTGATGAATATATGTATGCAAGTGAGTGATGAATATATGTATGCAAATGATGAATATATGTATGCAAGTGATGAATATATGTATGTAAATTATGAACATGTGTATACAAGTGATGAATATGTGTATGCAAGTGATGAATATGTATACAAGTGATGAACCTGTGTATGATGAATATGTATGCAAGTGATAGATATGTAAGCAAGTAATGAATATGTCTATGCAAGTGATGAATATATGTATGCAAATGATGTATATGCGTATATAAGTGATGTATTTATGTATGTAAGTGATGAATATATGCACATGTATTGTTTATATTTGTTTTCTAATTTTTTCAAATTTTTGCATATAATGAATATAGTTGAGAATTTAATGAATTTGTATGTGTATCTTTCAAATGAATATTGATGTCAATCTTATGAATATTCAGCAAAAAAAAATACATATACTCATTAGATACACATAAATATTCATCAGATTCGTAATTATATTAATCAAAGTTACATATAATTATTTTAATGGATAAAAATTAGAAAATATATGAATTTATAATTTTTTAATTATTTTATCGAACAAGTATTTTTTAAAATTTTCTGATTACTTTTTAACTTTTTTAGATTTTTTGAAATTTCTTACAATTTATAAAGTTATATTTAATGTGGATATAAAATGACAGGGGTTGACGTTTTAGGATTTAAAGATTGAAATTCATTACAAAACGCATGATAGCTTTCAACCTGCTGCCACGTCATCTTCTCCTCTACTCTACTGAACCATAAGCTTTCAACAGTTTGAATTGAGCGCAATTACCAATTTCGAAGATTATATATATATATATAAAAGAGAGGGAGAATATACATGCAGCGATCTTCTTTTGCTTCGAAATCCAAATCCGCAGCCCGATCCATCGCTATTTTCTCCCAACTCCGTCCCTGTGTTTCCACTTCTCAACTCAGGATGCTTCAATGGATGGGTGGATCAAGACGTAAGGTCGCAACTGTATGTTTTCAACTTAATTATCTCAATTGCGTTCTTTTCTCCGTTTATTATATCGCAATTATCTCAATTGCGTCCTCTTTAACTCCATCTCCCCGATTTACAAGTTCCAACAACCTCATCAGTTCATTTTTTAGGTTCATCAATTATGGCTGATCACGCTTTTCTGCTTCTTCAAATATCAAGCATAGAACCCTCTGCATAATCATTTTTCCCACCAAATATGTTAACTCATACTGTAAATTGTTTGCACACCATTCATCATCATCATCATCATCATCATCATTATCTTCATCTTTTTTTCTGCTGTCCCTTTTGTTCAGTTAAACATGTTTAAATTTCAGAAATGTCTATCAGCACATAATAATTCAACACTACTCTATTTATGGCCAGTCTTTTCCGTTAGTTTCCTCTTTTGTCTGTGCTTAGTTTCCTAGTTTTTACCTCTACTCTGACAATTTAGCTTGTTTTTTGGGACGCATGGTATCATTTCGGTCGGTGCTATCCTTGTTATTCAGTCAAGAGGTTCTACACAGAAAAGGTAACATATATTCTGATCATGACTCTAGGAAGTATAGACTTACATTTCAGTTGCAATCATTTGATAAAGTTTGCGTAATATTATTATACCCTGTCAATTGGCTTTTCCTTAACCAATTATTGTAGGGTTTGGTGATGATTTTGTACATCTAATTATATTCATGGAGATTTCCTCGTTTTCCTTTTGAATTAAGTAAATGGAAAAATAAAAGGTTACTTTAAAGAGGAAAAGGGCTTAGTGAAGGGGACTCTTTGTCCCCTTATTGGCTTGTTTTGGCAATGAAATACTTATTGAGGTTGATGATGCGTTTGAAAGGGCAGAGGGAGTGAGAAACAAAATCAGATGTTTTGAATTCACGAACTCTAGTTTGTTTGTTTTTTTTACTTGCTTTTCTTTTTCGTCTTGGAAATTGCAAGGCAAAAACAGTATTTTGAACAACGAAGGCGTCAACAGCAGCAAAATACACCCAGTTCAGCTAATAATTTGGAAGAAAATGTATGTGGTACATCCGATAGTGAAAGGAGGTCATTGGATGTGCTAAGTTTGAAGACCTTGTCGACAATAGCTCAAGAAAGCAACTCACGCAGCCTCAATGGTTAGGAAACTCATGTATAACCATGGAGTGGAGACCTTTTTGTTCCTATCTCTCTATAACTTCATCTTGCCTTGCATTATTTTATTTTCAGATATCACCTTCTGTTCCATCTCACTTGTCTTCTCGCTCCAGAATGGCTTTATATCAGTTAATGATTCATGATGAGTCTGCTTAAAACTAAAACATAATTCATATTGGCAGAATAAGAAATTGCCTTTGAGTCTACATTTCACTCATTAAATGTTAACTTGCTGGTCTCTTACACACTTCCATCTAATGGAATGTGTTTTTTGATGGAACAAAAGTTCCATAAGGTCATGCATATGTTTTGTGAGAGGATTGGTCTGTATTTTTTATCTCTTTTGGAATGAAAAGATTATCTTTCCAAAAAAAACTTGCTGGTCTCTTATCTCCTGCATGAAGCACATAAAAGATTTTTAATCTCACACAGTCACTTTTCATTCTGATATTTCCACCATCTGGGTTTCCTTTTCACTCCTACTTGTTCTGCATTTAAAGCTCCGGAAACCATGGATGTTAATGTTGCACACGCACAGGATAAGTTTGACATCAAGGCACCTCAACCAAAAATCCCCGCCATATCAGGTGCCCCTCACCACTCGCAATCTAGTTTCTTTTCGGAAATAATCTCCCTCAAACTTTTTGCTGTGCAATAATTTTTTTCAGTTTTTATCTTGAGCACTTTAATGATAGATAAGTGATAAGTCGTTAGTTGATAGTTAGTTACTGTTGGTTTCACACTTCTACTATAAAAACAGGAAACCCCAGGAATGGTTTAATGGAATCTACCTCCAAAGAAGAGTAAGTTATTGAGATTTGTTCCTCGTATTCCCAGTACAGCAGACCATCCTACTTACTCATGTTTTTGTTCAATACGCGTCAGAAGGTAAAGCTAATATACTATCAGTCAGCTGTAGGAAAGTGTCCTACATGATGACGGTAAAAAACATAATTTATTCTTATTTTTGAGCTTGGGCCTGATCTAAGCTTCTTCCCAAATAAAGATTGAACCAATATGTACCCGGAAACCACACAAGATTTTAGTTGATATATGTTATCATTTTGGGGGCTTGTTTTGCTGCAGGACTGTCTGCAATTCTCCTTACAACAGTGAGAAAAGTCTGAAAAGCAGTAATTGTAATCGTGATCCATGGAAGACAGGTAAGAACCTTGAGCACTGAAGTCCACTGATTAAATGCTCAACTTGCATGACTCTGCTAATAACGGACTTGTTCTTTCCATGAATGGTCTATGTTTACAGAGATATCTGTCTTGGACATACTTGATGATGATGGTTTAAAGTGCAATTTCATAGAGAATTCTATGCATGAAGATCATGTATCTTTTTCAGTTGGAGGTACTTTATTAGTTGTACATGTGAATTGGTTTTATGTGGGCTAGAGATAGAAGAGTAGTTGAGTAATCGTGAGTCATCAGTTTATAGTCCTCAGTGATCACACTTGATGGGAATAGTAATATGTATTTAGATGACCCTCTGTGGATCTCGGAAACCCAAAGTATTTAGCTTTCGTTTAAGATCAATGAGTTGTCTCTTACATGTCTTTTATAGTTCATCTTCGATTGTCTTTTCAGGATTGGGAAAAGTTGGTACAGAAACACCATTGAACTCCCCCCCTCACAGGTACTGCAATATTCTTGGAATGATACATCTTTCGTTTCTAACCAAGGAAAATTATTCTCTTTTCCCCATATCTTAAATACATTAAAGCTCGTTGTGAATGTATCATGGAAAGTGGTGACCCGAATGGGGTGCTGTAATGAGCTCAACCACTCAATCATGTATAACCAGTTCAGGCGCTTTGGCGACAGCCTAGAATAAGTTCAAGTTAGTTACTTGTGGGGATCGAGATGCACTGGGTCCTTGTTCTGTGATTGACCTCGGAATGGAAAAACCTTGCACTTTTGACCTTGATTGACAAAAGCATTTAATGTAATTAAGATGTTTCTGAATCCATCATGCTTTGACCTGCTGTAGTATTATTACCTGGAACGAGAAACACTTTACTTGAATGATAACTGGATAAACAACAGAAGAGATAGTACTTAAATCTGGTTTAGACATTAATACATGTCGGCCCTGTACTTTGAGCTTATAGTTATGGTATATACCTACCCAGTTTTTGAAAACGTAGGAAATATGCTCACCTTTTGATAAATAGTGTTGTAAAGGAATTTGTTCTCTGTTCCTTATAGTAGGGGCCTGCATTTTCTTATATATGATACTGATTTTTGAATGATCTGGGGATTATCTGCATGATATTGATCAGCAGTGTCTGACTAGAAATCATTACCTGTTTCTTCTTTCTATGGTGAGATTGACACCAGCAGCGTGAACATATGATATAAGAAGTATTCTGCTTGCATGATGAAAGAAGGAAACATTTTTCTCATTCATCCATCAAATAAAGCAAATCTGTTGACGAGTGATGCTTAGTTTTGAGTTTCAGAACATTGCTTACTCATCTTTATTGATGGGCTTCCTGATGTTCTTGTCAGGCTTGTCAAATAGTTTTACCATGATTACAACATTTCTTCATTGTAGAATGGCTCACTATGGTGGCTCCTCGTGCTCCAATGCTTCTAGGGATGTTAAGTTGTCCAAAAACCTTCTCAATGACCTTGAACTGGAAATGGTGAGTACAATAAAAATCCAACAGGCTTATAATTGCTGAATTTTCAAGTCCCCGAGTCCGAACTCTGAAGTCAAAATAAAACTTTGAGCTATGTGTTTAACCATCTTATAGCAAAATCTTTCGAAACACAGTGTAGGGTCAACTTTTGCCAAAGCCTTTATCATACTGATAATACCTTTACTAAACTATCTGATGTTGATTGATGTTAAGTTTGGTATCCACATTATGTCTGATCATTGCAATCCTCTTTGGAATGCCTTTTTATTTCACAGTCTTACTAGTTTAACTTCTAAAAATTACTGTAACTTGTTGTCCTAGAAGCAGTTGTATTGTGCCATAGGTCAGAATTATTTTTCTGCTTGCTGATAGATTTGACAGTATGTGTTTTACTATTACAGAATGTGTGGATTATCTTTTGTGTTACGTTGAATATACTATAATGACGCAGGATGCTGTGATACAAGATATTGAAGCATCTCTGAGTAGTAGATCTTCCAAATTTCATTGCCCAGTTGAGCCGCTTGAAAACCAAAAGTCAAAAATATGCTTTCCTGATGTCGATGTGCAGTATCCTAAATTTAATAGTAGATTTCAGGCTGCAATTGGTGGCAAAAGAGCTTTTCAGATCAATGAAGATTGCAAGAAAACCAAATATTGTGGTATTGCATATTGCATTGAGTTCTCCCAAAGTAGAAACTGAAAGCTAATGTCTTATTGTTACTATTGCAGTCCATTAAATTTGGAAACTGTACAGAATTCTTTAAACTACACTTTGATTGAGCATGAACGTGATTGAGCCTATTCTGATCTCGCAGATCAACCTAACTTCATTGTTGAAGACTGCTTATATGATATACAACATGATTTTCCAAGGCATAACAGACCCCAGAGAGAGTATATGACCAAAGATTGCTGGAAATCATGGAATCTACAAGAGGACTCCTTGAAGTGCCCTCAGATTTTCCGTGAAAGGTTAGTAGTTTGCTGAGTCTCTTGGTCTGGCTTAATATTAAGTACTGAACCCTCGTTGGTTTGCAGGGATGAGGAAATACCAATTGACAGTTACAAATTATCAGGTACAGTGCACTGTCTACGACACTATGAAAGCTGATGATCCAGCTTAAAAGATTACATATATATATATATCACGTTCTCTCTCTATATATATATAATTATATAATGCACGTGGATGTGCACCCCGTAAAGCTTTTTGCTTAGTTGCCACGTGCCTTAGTAAATATTATTTGGTGTCATTTATCTTATACAATCTCACTATCTGTTGATTAGAATCGATGGATCCTGTGTTTTCCGCTTTCCAAACATCAGAGAGGAGTAGGTATTTTGAAGAAGTTGTGCTGAGGTATATTAAGCTTGTTCATGCAGCATGTTTCTTTCCGAAAGCTAATGATTTGAGCTTCCATGATAGCAGGATTCCAGCAGAAAGAGAGAATAATGAATCAGTAAATATGGCCCGTAATCCAAATCGGTATGGCTTTTTTGCTGAGGATCTGAAAGATAATTTAATGTCTTCAAGGTAAATTTCAGTAGCTTTCCCTCAATTACAATGCAAAGTTGAATTGACCTTATGTTCTTTTCATTCTCAAGCTTTGACAGCGAGGAGTCATGCTCGTCCAGTGCAGGTTGTTTATAGATCCTTGATGATCACTTGTTCTATTCAACTAACATTCAGTCAATATTTAGAATTTATTAAAACTCGTCCAATGAATCTTGCATTTTATATCAGTCAGGGAAGACAAAATGGATTCAACAGAAAAAAAAAGTGACAGCAATACATTTATCAAAATATTGAGTCCAAAGGTTGACGTGAAGCGCTTATCTGGAGAAGAAACATTGTGCGGACACAGAAGTTATGTGCTGCAAGGGAAAAGGAAAAATGTTGGTGGAACAAAATCAAACAATGTAAAATTTGATATCTCAAGCTTAACTCCAGACCAGCCCTCAAGTTTTACTTTTGACAATAAACTGGAAGCAAATAATTGTTGGTTTGTTGCACGAGAGAAGTCTCATAGTGGCATTGATTCAGGTTTGATTTCTTTCTATAAACCTTTGAAGACAAATTTCTCAGGACCAGGGGATGAACTATGGGGTAAAGGATCCATAGTAAATGGTAGGAAGTCTAGATATGCTTCTCATGAATGTGCTGCTCCACACACCTCCTTCATGGAATCTCATGATTATCCATGGAGAGCAGATATACCTTTGAATTCTGAAGTGAAAATCATGCCCTCATATTCGTTTGGTGTTATAGAATCTCCTGAACCCTATAAACCTCCTGTCTGTCCCGTGAGTGAAAATGCAAGGAGTGGTTGGGAAATGAAGTCGGAAAATCCTTTTGCTGATATACTTGACTGCAAGCTGATGAAGAAGAAGATTGATATTCTAGCTATGAGCCTCCGTCATAAAGGAGATGAAGAAGAGGGTCACAGTTGCAAAAGCGACAGGGAAAATCTAAAAGTTTCCGAGGAAGTGGTGCATTCAGTACAATCTTGTAAATCTGGAGAGGTCACGAAGTCATCATCAGGGACAGCCTCAAACAAATGTCTGATTAGTGATGGTGAAACCAAGTATGCCAACTTACCTTAATATATATTGGCCTGGGGTTATCCATGCGGAACTGATTAATGGGTCGGGATCCTTGTATTATTTGAACAGGTACCAATACCAATGTGAAGCTCCAGATTCACACGCCAATGGGATTAAAGGTTGTAGACAAATCACCGTTAAGATTAGAGATTATTCCAAGTTGGCTTCATTTTTAGCACCTTACATATACTCTCTGTGTTTTTGTTTTTTTTAAATCTGTGTCTTTGATTGTTGCATTGGATATTAAGAGGCTAAGAGAGTGATTGCTGATCCCAGAGAAGAGAGAAGTAGTGGGTGGAAAGATATAGCAAGCCCCCTAAATGGAGTTTTGATGCATCAAAGCTATGTGGTCCAATTTCTGTGCGTACAGCAGGTTGTGGAGACTTCAGTAGAGAAGGCTAAAGAGATATGATAGGTGAATGCTTCATTGTTATATAGCAGTGTTGCGGTACTTTTAAGAAAAATTTGCTTAACTTTGAATGGATGTTTAGGTTTGTTTCTGAGGAAGGTGGAAGTAGGATGGGTGATACATTTTATTTGGAGAAAAGAAACTTTTAAGAAACTAGAAAAAGTAGTATTTTATCTCATTTTATTGACGTAAAATGCGAGATGCACTAGCACTGCTCGGCGGTTTTATGATATCATTGCTAATGATGATAAATTTGCAAATTTTTGGTGCATATAGAATGCGGGATGCAAATGGATGGATGAATAAAAAGAAGTTTATGACAATGAATTTATGGAGTATAAATATCAGTAATTATGTAGCGGAGAAAATACACAAGAGAGAAAAAAACATAAAACGAAATGATGGAGAGTGAAGTGGTGGCTGGGTTCAGGTTGGAATGGCTTTGATTTGAAGGGAATTGATAAACGCGGAGTAGAAGTCAAGATGTTGGAGCATGCAATTGTTTGTTGCAAATGGATTAGTCCGTCCATCTCTCACGGTCATATGGCAAGACAGGGCCCGGATTTGCATTGCATCCTCCTCATAAGATAAAATGATGGATGTGTGCGTGGATGTTTAACTAAAAATTATTTGGTGATCGAGCCGGATGTGTAACACGTAAAATGACACTATTTTAAACAAATTTAAAACGATATCATCTCTGGAAGGTGCTCCCCATAGGATCATTCATAATACAAGGATGAATTCTGTAATAAGAGGTAAGTAATTGTTTTTGTGACAAAATAGATTTGATTACGAGCAGAAGAGAAGACGTCACATTTAGTTTGTATTAAGTATTATGCAGCGGCAAGCATCCCACCACTCCCACATACGACATCCGTCCGCGTCTCCACTCACTACCACTACCACCACCACCCTCGCCCCGTTTGCAAACTTACAACAACTCAAAAAGCCTTGCAGTAGAAATTGCAATTAGAATTAGCGCTAGCAGAGAGAAGTCGCCGTAAAGTAAAATCTTTTCTTTATCCAGTCCAGTCCAGGCCAGGCCAGAAGAGCTTTGACTGCTTCCATTCCCCTCTCCATCTCGGTTGACTTCCCCCCTTCCTTTCCACTACATGTCTCTTTTCTCGCATGTACTCATTCCTCGTCAAGATCTGCTCTGCTCTGCTCTGCTCTTATCTATCGCCGTCGCTGTTGGTCGTGAATGCCTCTAACTTCAATCTGTTACGACAAGACACCGCCCTTTCTTCCCAATTTCACAGTTCCCTCTATCTTAGGGTTTTTAGATTGATTGCAGCCAATCTCTGAATGGGGACTGCGGTTTGCATGAACAAGTCATGCCGTACGTCTTCCTCTCCCGAGTGGAAGTCTGGATGGCCGCTGCGATCTGGCGGATTGGCAACTCTATGCATCGACTGCGGGTACCAGTTCTTATCTTCTTTGCTGCTGCTGCATGTGCATTTTTTCTTACCCCCGTCCTTTCTTTGTCCACGATTTTTTGCGATGTAGTCTTCTTTTCCTATATTTAGTCCCGAGATTTTCTCTCCAGATTGATTTTTGATCCACTTTAACTTTACTTGCTTCCCTCTCGTCTATCAATAGCAATGCATATCATCTGCCCCCTTCCCCTATTTGTATTTCCTCTTTTTCCATGATAACTTTTTATGCATGTTTGAAAATGAAGCTCAAAGCCACCAGGGTTGTGGCCGAGTAGTTAGAGAGGTCAGGAGTGAATCTCCACATCCATAATCGCTGCCTCTACCTATCCCCCAATATCAATTTGCTTATTTTTCTTGTTATCCTTTAACTCACAACCTCATCTCTTTTTAACTCTACTTGAGCCCAGATCTGCCTTTGAGAACCTTGTTTACTGCGAAACATTTCACAGCAAAGAGTCTGGCTGGAGAGAATGTGATTCATGTAAAAAGGTAAATGCTAGCCACTGACGTTTTCTCTGTTTCTTGTTTACTAAACTGTTGCAATTTGTTCATATGATAGCCAATCCATTGTGGGTGCGCTAGCTCAAAGCCTTTTATCGAGTTCCTGGATCTTGGGGGTGCATGCTGCACTACCTGTTTGAAAATCTCCGGGCAGCATGCTGTAAGTTCAATTCAACTATTGCCGAATCTAAGCAAAAGCAATGCTTTAATATCATAGATGAAACTTCTGGTTCGTCCAATGTAACTTTATGTGGCTGCATATTCAAAATCTCAGCAAATTACATGTTATGTTGGTGATCCAGAAATGAGTAGGATTGAATTTTTCTAACTAGTCTTGAACAGGTTAGGTGTCAAATGTTAATGGGCATTATGAATGGCTCATAGAACACGTAATCCGGCTCGATCATACTATTTGTTAATGGTTATATAATCAAAAATCCTATCTTTGATTGCTACTCCTGCTTCTTGAATTTATACTACATTCATTGGTTGACTCGTAGTGCTGCTGTGTGCTATCTAGTCAGCATATTCTTCGCATTCTGAATATCCATACAATACATATCAGTCTATATTTGTTACTTACTGATTGCATTTAATTTTTTATTTTCTCACCTTTTTTTTACATACTTTGTCTGAGCCATATGTTCTAGATCCAAAATCCGTTTCTCAGTCACTTTTCGTAAATTTTCTTTTTCCAGAATAGGGGAGATGAAGTTTCGAATGATCATAGTGTTCAAGTGCTCAGCAATGTTGGGGGTTTACAACCCAATTTGGGTGAAGTGAGGATCAATGGAGACATTGTTGGCAAGGGGAAGAATTTGCAGTTGGGTAAAAGTAAAATCGGTGGGGATCCCAATGGTTTGCATCAAATCCAAAACGGAGAATCAAATTTATCACTGGGGACAATGAATGGAGAGGATCAATCATTTGGGGATTTGAGTTCAAACTTTTTGAACCTTAAATCTCAGTCTGTTGGTTCACCACATTTTTATATAGCGGGTAGTAATGTAACATTAGGAGTTCCGGATGGTTATGAAGCAATACCTCAGACATCATTGAATATTGGTTTGAGTACCCCTCCAGACCCTTCCAATTTTTCTGCTAAATTTTCTAGTGGGGTCGTGGAAGGGAGAGAATTGATCAAACTACCTTCACCTTTTCAACAAAGTCAAAGATCCCGTGTCATTTTACCTAAGCCTTCTAAATGTGGGCTCAGTTTAAGCGCAGATGCATCTAAAGGCATGGTTCAACAGCCACGTGTTGCAAGACCGCCTGCTGAAGGAAGAGGTCGCAATCAGTTACTTCCTCGTTACTGGCCACGGATAACAGACCAGGAATTGCAGCAATTGTCTGGAGAGTATCCTTTGATAAAGTTACAATTGCTTTCTTAGATTTTGTTTGATTCTCACTCTAATGTGCAATGTACTCGTTAGTCGTAACTATGTGTTCCCTTGACATTTCGGCCTAGTTTGAATTCCCCTGTTGTTCCTTTGTTCGAGAAGGTCTTAAGTGCCAGTGATGCTGGTCGAATCGGTCGTTTGGTCCTCCCTAAAGCTTGTGCCGAAGTAAGCTCCTTCTTATGTGGCACATTTTCCAACTTAATCATTCTCAAATATTATTTTGCATGGCTGATTTCAAAATGCAAATGGATGCAGGCATATTTTCCTCCAATTTCTCAGTCAGAGGGCACTCCAATAAGGATTCAGGATGCAAAGGGAAAGGAATGGACATTTCAATTTAGATTTTGGCCTAATAATAACAGCAGGATGTACGTACTGGAGGGAGTTACCCCTTGTATTCAATCAATGCAGTTGCAAGCTGGTGATACTGGTAACTTGCAGTATTTATATATAATATGTTTATGGGCTGACACCTCACATTCAGAAGAGTATGGCTGTTGTAAACTTATAATGCCTAATATTAAGACCAATCAGAGGAAGTTTAGATAGATTGAGAATCTCACATCATATTAGGGTTTGGATGTCAAGGAAATTTCAAAGAGACAGCTGAGATAAAAAATGTACATGTACATCACAATAACCGCTATGTACTAAATATACCTATTTATAATGTTGACCTATATATTGAGGGTGTTTCTTAAATGGTGATATTTTGTGGTTTATGGCTTCGTGGAATAGTGATTTGAGTAATGTCCAATTTTCAAATGATGGCATGAAGATTCTTCTCAAAGGTTATTTCATTCTGTATACTACCTTTTTCAGTTTGTCTCTATTAGGGTTTACACCAGAGTGATATAAAAGTTAATTTCAAAATTTAACAAGATTCATTTTACGTAATAAAATTGGTGTATAATCTTTGTCGCATACTATTTGTGGATGATGATGCTAAGACATCAATGTGTGGCAAGTCTTTTGGCATTTGGTCCTCATCATCTCATGTTTTAGATTTGGACACTAGGACATCTGTTATCAGATTTGCAATTGTTAAAGTTATCACTAAGTTGAGTTCAAATTGTCTTCATTGGTCTTCTATCATCTATAATTTCACATATAGATACCATATGTCTGTACTCTCTTTCTCATATTCTATTTTATTTTACTGTCAGTAATATTTAGTCGGAGAGATCCCGGTGGAAAACTTGTCATAGGTTCTCGAAAAGCATCAATTTCTTCTGATACACAGGTCAGTTTATGGACCTGAGTTCAAGATGGTGTACCTCTCTTGGTTTGAATTTCCAGTATTACATAAGGGATTAACTAACATGATTTGTCTTGCTAGGATGGTGATATTGCTGCACTAGCTAATGGTGCACATGGAGAATCATCTTTTTCTGATGTGTCAGCTGCCTGTGGTTACTCTGGCACTTTCCAGTCAATGGCTAAAAACAGAGATCCACACATGCATGCTTTGCCTGAGCAGATGACTGTAGCTGATATCAACTTAGGATGGAGTAAAAATAACAGGCATCGAGGTAGGATTATTGAATCTCCAATACAGAAATCAATGGTGAAAAGGCCAAAAAATATTAGCTCAAAATCTCGGAGGTTACTCCTGCATGCCGAGGATGTTTTGGAGCTTAAACTTACATGGGATGAAGCACAAGATCTCCTTCGAGCTCCGCCAAGCATCAAGCCAAGTATTGTAACTGTTGAAGACCACGAAATAGAAGAGTTTGAAGTACTTACAGCTGCCAGCCTCTTTCTATTCCTTCAAAAATTAAAATAAACTGGGTCTTTCCGGCAACCAGATAATCAATATTTTGATTTTTTCAGGAACCACCAGTTCTTGCAAAGAAGACTATCTTCACAGTAGGCGCATCTGGGTAAGGATATACTTGTGGATCAGTTGGTTTATACTTGAAATTTAGGGGTTAATTCTTGGGTATTTT
>NQLW01000878.1:230972-245921 GCA_002312845.1 Kalanchoe fedtschenkoi
TTACATTCCAAAACTAATATTATTATAAGACTTAGATTTGTGTGCGAAAATTACGTTCTTAGATTTGTGTGCGAAAATTACGTTGTTTGGTTATCCAAATATTAGTTTTGGAATGTAATGGTAAATTTTATTTTAGAAAATCAGTCTAGTTTTTTTCATCGCACCTTTTTTGAAAATCGTGGTAATTCTGACCGCAATTGGGTAAACGGTGGTAGTTCAAGACCCCTTTTGAATTTTTTTTCCTTTTAAAAATTACCCCATTTTTGTCTATCACATTTGGAGAGTGAAAAATCATGTTATATTTCACGCTATCCCTTTTTTCGAGTTGTCATCCTGAAAATTATCAAGTATAAGTGTAAAATCAAGCTAAATTTTCTTCAGTCATTGGGGTATTCTCCCTTAAATACTGCTTGGACTCTAGTGCAGGTTTAAAACAGATTGCTATATAGCCTGTTTTTATAGTCATCATTGTTTGAGCCGCTTTCTTATCATCACGTATATTTTTTTCTCAATGAAAGCATTAACTTTCAAAAAAAAAATTAATTTTATATAATATATTTCTAAACATGTTCAAAAATAAGTTTCGCACCAGGCATAGATGAGTTTTAATCAAACTTTTATACGAGCCCATAAATGAGCCATTCGTGTACGTTAACATTTATTCAAAGAGTTTGTGGAAATATATTTAATCTTGCTTCATTTAGTTTTGATCAAATATGTTGACTCACTTTGCACCTTGCAGCTCAGGAAGAATAGATAATATCGTCCAGAAATGCGCAAGGACGGCAAACTTGTATAAATTGCAAGGAGAGTACCATTGGTTTTGACGACATTGTGATTTATGCAGGTCCGTCTTGATGTCCATGTCTTTGCTCTGATTCCATCCCGGCCTCTAAATTTTCAAAGTTTACTATCTGTCAAAGTCATCAGCACCATATATATTATATACTGCAGCTTCCTGAAGATTATTAGAATTTAATTAGTACCTTAATTCCTACAGTATCGTAATCATGCTTGCTAATTATTGCTAGCCAGCAGCTTAGTTAATAGTAACGGGTAATCTTTACTTATCGGCATCGATCCGTCCATCCATGCAAATGTCTATGTATAATTATATACATGGTCCTTGAGCTCCGTCCTAGACATATTCTAACCTTTTTTTAGTTTTTACCATGTCAGTACTCAGTATATAATTATATCTAGATGCGCTTCCATTCGCACATTTTTCACTTAGCTTTCTCTCGATATCATTATCAGTCACGAGATATTAACTCATCCGTATGCGATCCCATTTCCAAGCTGCAGGGGGTCTGACGTACGGGATGACAATGTCCGCAGACCACTTGAAAGCAGCCAAACTCGCTATGGCACGGAGAGAGCTGGAGGAGTTGTATATGGGAGTTCCAGATGAATCGGTAAACCTTACTTTCCAACATCTTGCAGATGTCCACTGTCAAGTCACCCCGCCACCACCATCATCCAACCTTGATATCAACATAAAACCATCATCATTTTCTGCTAGCCACAAGCTGCCCAGCCTAGACTTCCAAAGAGCTATGCAAGTCTCCAGGCCTAATCATTACCATCACCACCAAAGCCCCTCCTCTCTGGATAAAGATGTTTACAATCTCCACCACCACCATCCAGATATCGTGTCAACGCCAATGGATTCAGCAACAATCATTACCATCGCTTCTGCTCGCGCAAGTAGCAGCAACAACAACAACAGTGATTATAATATGATGAATATGCATAATAATAGTGGCAAATATCACACCACCGTGATTCCGGGTCCAGTTAAAAACAGCATGAAAAAACATCAGGAAATTAGAAGCAGCAGCACTACTGCACCACCACCGGCTGCAGCTTCTGATAATGATATGTTGATGAGGAGACAGTACATTACTGCTGGTAACAACAAGCATATCATGAAGTCACCGCCAGCAGCCAGTGGAGTTGGGCATCAAGGGATTCCTCATTCCAAAATATGTGCTATTTGTGACACCTACGTCTATGTTTTCCGCCACCGTTGCCTGGTACCAACCAACAATAATCTGCTCTTCTCTGTCACAATATATAGTTGCACATTTTTTTTTGTTATTCTGACAAAACCAATCATCTTGTATGGTAATCAGGTGTGTGGAAGAGTGTACTGCAGGAATTGTGTGAACATAGGGATGGGAGAGATGAGCGAAGGAAGAAAATGCGTGGAGTGCTTGGGGCGAAGATTCAGCCAAAGGTACATCGAGAGGGCTGGGAAGATGCAGGCTGGGTGCTGCTGGTCATACCCGGACAATGTAAAACAGCAGGAGGTCAAGTGGGCACAGAAAGGCCCAAGACTGGGTGCCGCATCACCAAAATATGACAGAAGCAGCAGCATTATCATGGTGCCCGGAGGAGGAGGAGACCAGGCATGCCTTTCCCTGACCTAATATAATCAATTGCTAGAACAAGCACTCCTCTTCTATGATGATGATGATCTCCATCCATTTCCTCCCCCTATCTACATTTCTAATAGAGTCATATCTTATATTTACCTCAATATCTCTTCTCCTGTCTAGCCAATAATCTGGTTGAAATTCTATAGATTCCATTCATTCGGGTGTCGGCTAGCCGGCAGCTCTTGACTAAATTATCCTTGTTTATTATGCAAATTTATATTATTAAAATGATCAACATAATCTTTTAATGTAAATATATAAATTTAAAATCATCCACACATTTTGAATATTATACTATAGATGTAAATATGAATTACGGATCAAATTTGGGTTGAGATTTTCATAATCCATATCCATTTGTAATAAAATAACTCAACTCAAACCCAACTCAAATTCAAAACAATTCAATCCAACCCAACCAAAGTTTAAATTCTTAATTTGGATTGAATTTGGGTCCACCCATTTATTTTTATCAATAAAAAATAAAAATTATTTTTTATTTTTTAAATCTTATCAAAATTATTTTTTTATTTTTATTTTATATATATATTTATAATTTGAGTTGTGTTTAACCATTTAGATCAATCCGAATTCAATTTGTACAGCAGACCAACCCAACCCAAAGAGTGTAACATAAAACCCAACCCAATTAAACTAGATCAACCTAAATTCAATTTAAATGGATTGAATAATTGAGTTGAATTTTAGATTGGATCACATCCCTATATTGTATTGTACATATAAAAAACAATGACAAGCATATTCTAATAATAATAATTATTATTATTATTATTAACATTAATTGAGTCTCCTCTCAGAAAATACAACACACAAAATTCAGAAAACACAACACACAAAACCCAAAAACTCAAAAAACTCAGAAAATACAACACACACAACTCAGTATACGAATCCAGAAAACTCACATTTAAAAATTCCAGAAAACTCCGAAAATACAACACACAAAATCTAGAAACCCAAAAAACATAACACACAAAATTCAGTATACCAACCTATAAAATCCAAATTTAAAAATTCTAGAAAATCCAGAAAACACAATACAAAAAACCCAGAAAATCCAAAAAACACAACACACAAAACCCAGAAAACTAAAAAATCCAGAAAAACTCAGAAAACACAACCCACAATATCCAGTATACCCACAAACCCAGATATATTGACCAAAAAATCCCTGAAAACCCTGAAAACACAACACAAAACCCAAAAACTCAAAAAACATAACCCACAAAATCTAGTATACCCACAAACCCACAAACTCAAAAAGCACAATAATAACACACAAGAGAAAGTTTGAAACTTCAGTGTTTCAATGGAGATGAGTTTCATGGGTTTTGGGAGATGAGGGGAGATGATACGAGAGAAAAAGTTGAGTGATTTCCACTCACTCTCTTTTTTACATGGAAAGTTGTCCAACTTTCCAATAAATATTTTTTGCCCACAATACTCTCAATTCACTTTTTTAGCAAAAAGTAACCATCACATGGTTCTTAGTTCTCACATGGAAATGAGGTTCCCAACGGAACCTCACTATATATATATATAGGGGAATGATCCGTTGAGAACCTTTTTAAGTTGAGAACCATTGTGGACAATTCTGAACCAATAATTTTATTTCTTTTTTTAAGTTTATTTATTATGCTTCATTTATTACTTGAGACTCTTTAAATGTGACAGATATGTGAAATTTAATTAGTTGTGTATAATTAACGCTTTAAGATTTTTTTTATTGTTTATTAAATAAGAGAATTTTTTAGATTTTCATTAATTGATGTTCACAATTGTATATTTTTATGTTTTTGTGGGTTTTCGAAAAGTGAACATTTTTTAGATTTTTTTCTGAATTATAATTTCTTTGTATTTATTTTATAATATTTTTAGAATAAATAATAGATAGCAAATTTTTTTTCTCATTTTTGGTAGTGAATATTTTTTTCTTTATTTTGTACATACACTTTTTTTAATTAAGGTAGTGAATATTTGTGGTGAACATGTTCACTGTCAAAAATACATTGCAAAACAGATGTTCACTGCTGAAAAAAAATTCAAATCCATAAACAATTTCAAAAAATTTAAAATTTTAAAATCATATTCACTATTCGAACATTTATAAAATAATGATGAACATAGTAGATTAACAGAAAATCAAAAAATTATAGCAGTGAATGTGTGTATAGCACTATCAAAAATTCTACTCCAACTAGTTGGATTCAAGATTTGCCTCCGCCATTGATTGCTGAGCACCCACCAACAATAGCTCATGTTGTTTTTTTATTTGCTTACACGAACCAAAAAAATCTTTATCAAAACCCAAAAGCAAAAACCAAAATAATCAAACCCCAAGAGGGGAAATTATGAAAAAACATACTTCAATATTTCTCGAGTGTGTGTTGGGGACAATTGCATGTCAAAATCCTTCACCACAAAAAGTAAAGGACGTATCTCTAACCACATAAACAGCCACTACAATGTCTCTACTAAACTTCCCCTACACTGTAGCGATGGATGAGGCGGCTAGAGAAAACATATATGAAGGTAGGATGAGACAAAGATTTTGTGCGCCTCCCTGGAGCGACGGTAGAAGTGCGGAGCAAGAATTTCTGAATGGATGGACGAAGGAAAGAGCCGCTGGAATTGATATGAGATCGACAAATTTAGATATTGAAGGGTTAGAAATATGGCATCGAAGAGGAAAGAGAATATATTGATTTGAGATAATTACTCCTATTAAAATTATATTTAGTAAAACAAAGTTACGTTACCAAAATAAATTTACATGCAATAAATAAAGTGACAAAAATATATATGTAGTTATCAAAACACGGTCGTTTTGCGCATAGGATGATTGGTCCACGTTTGTCCACAAGGTTCTCAACTGATCCACCATATATATATATATATATATATATATATATATATATATATATATATATATATATATAGAATGTGGATCAAATGAAAACCAGTTTGAATTTGTAAACTGTGAACCAATGTCATTCGTTGATATTTATTCATCCAATGATCAAATTAAAATTAATTTTCTTTTTGAAATTCATTTTATTTTTTACCTTCCTTAATAATTGCGATCAATTATCTCGTTTATTCATTTGATTTGATTTTTATCTCTCATACTTATCCTAGAGAATCTTTTTTATTAATTTGTGTCTTCTCTCTCTTATGCTCTTGCTGCATCACGATAAGATCTTATTGAAGAGCTGGTATCATTTAAATGGTGGAATTATGGAGCAGGGGTGTCAAACTATGGTGCACATGGTAAAAGCTTTCGGTGCACATAGAAAAACTAAAGAGTTTTGGGCTTCTCAGTTAGCAAGTGTTTTTGAACGATTTGTTGATCGTCATATTTTACAGAGATTGAGATTGAAATCTGGAGAAGATGGTGTAGTAGCAATCATCACTTTTGTAAAAAAAATTATGAGTTTTAATAAACTCTAATGTGCACCACTTACAGATTGAGTTTTGATGGTGCACATATGGACATCTGTTTTTTTTTTTAATTGTAATTGTGCACATATTTATTTTAATTAATATTTGAAAGTTTAAAATTATAATGCATTATTTTAATGAGTGCAATATTTTTCACTACCTCAACCGCACTTTCAGGTTCATGCATATATGAGTTATGAGGTTGTACAGTGGTGCACATAAATTAGTAAACTTCTAAATGTAATAATCTTGATGTATATATGATTTTTGGAATTTTTATAATGGTGCACTTGTGATGTAAATTATAATGAACAATATTTATGAGTGAAATTCATTTTTGTATTTAAATAATAGTAATCTCAGTTGTACACCACATCAAAATATGTACTTCAAAAATCAGAAAACCAACACATCAATATAAATTGAGTGTGCATCACTATAACAACAGTGCACCATTTAAATCTAAGTGCACCACTACATTTATTTTTTATTTTTCAAAATTGATAATAAAGAAAATATAATCCATGAAAAATCAGGTGATTCGTAAGTATTTAATTTAAAATAAATTTTATTAAGTAATTTTAAAACTAAACTAAAATTATGGGTGATGATCGGTTACCATTCCTTAAAAAAAGGAATTCAAATATATTAATATCTTAAAACTTCTCTCCTACTTTATTTATTTTCTTTTATTCAAGAAGTGAAAAAGATTTAAATGAATCTCAATCGTTGGTGCATTATTAATCTAACGAACGTAAAAGGTTCACAGTTTACAAATCCAAACTGATTTTCACCTGATCCGCCCCCTATATATATATGGATCAGTTGTGAACACTTAAATTGGTCTAAAATCGTGGACGATTTTAGACCAATCATTTTAAATATAAAATGACCGTGTTTTGATTTTATGATTCACTTATTTTAACTTTATTAATTATGTTTATTTTTAATTATCTTTAGTAACTTGCCACAATATTCTCTACTAGATTAAATTGAGGAGCAAATCTCTACTCAATCATATTTTTCTTTATTCTCTCTTAATTAATTTATTTAATTTATCTCTCTCATCACTTTCTAAATCTGTTCATCTCTTCCTACGTTCTTTTCTCTCAACCTAACCCGCAGCCGTCTCCCAGTCAAGCTCATGGCAGGTCATCCAACCCGCAACAACAACACCGCACGCAGGAATGACGATGGCCACATGAGCAGCGAAGCTCTGAAGCGTTTCCAGATTGGATCAATTGTGAACTACTCGCCCTTTTCCAAATCGATCTTGTCACTCTCACGCGAGTGTTAATGGTCATCTCCGATCTCCCCGCCGACCCTGTTCTGTTTTTGTTTCATCATCGATCTAGATCTGCACGTTGTGTGCAAATTATTTGCTCGGCTATGTTCTGGAGAATCAAGCCGGCTAAGGGCCGGATGGTCTGGTTGTGGATGTACCAGAGATCGACGCGTTGTTCGACGATAAGGGGTTGTTTGTTTCGGCTCAAAGCCTCTGAAAAATGGTGACACACTTATTTACAGTATCATCTTTGTAGTTGAGTAGACCAATTTGGGTCCAAGTTATGCTCAATTCATTTTTTGCTATGTGCTTAATAGTGATGCTTTTTTAGTTGTGTAATTGGTTTCTGTGTGAGAGCAAGGATGAATCATTTCTGAATCGTCTGGAGAGACGGTAGTGAACATACAATAGTGAACGTGACAGTGAACGTGAGAATATCATTTTAATGTGAAACATCTGAAAAATGAACAGAAAATCTAAAAAATTAATTTTAATGATCAAAATGATGATATAAAAAAATTTAAGACATTTAATTTAATACATAATCGCACATTTCAATATCTGTCATATTTAATAAGTTTTACATAATTAATAGAGCTTAATAAACAAACTTGAAAAGGAAACTAAATGATTGGTTCAAAATCGGTCACATTTTATTCACAACATAAGTGTTAGCAACGGATCCCTTCCCTAGGAGAGGGATCTATTGTGAATAGTTAAATTGTGAACAAATTGTGAACGATTCTGGACCAATTATTTAATTTCCTTCATGTGACGTGGCGGAGTTGTAGTATGGTGGAGAAATTTCCCATATCCAAGGTGGATTTCTAGGAACCATTTTGTTTTTGACAGTCGCTCCTCTTGGGGCTTCTAAAGTAGGGTAATTAAGTATTTTGAATAGAATAAATAAAATTTAATGTAGAAAGAGAGAGAGAAAAGATACGATTTGAGGAGTGATTTACGCTAACAAATCTGGTAGAGAATATTATGAGATGTGATTAAAAAAATTAAAATAAAATATAATAAATAAAGTCAAAACACAGTCGTTTAAATGTTCACATAGATTGGTTCGGGATTGTTCACAATTTATTCTCAAACTAAGTTTTCACAAGTGATTCAAATTATATATATATATATATATATATATATATATATACACACACACGAGGGAGGTTCCGTTGGGAACCTCATTTTCATGTGAGAACTGAGAACCGCGTACTGGCCTTAGGATTGTTTCAATCTAATGGCGGTTACCACATCTTATTTTTTGCTAGAAAAGTGAGTTGAGGGGTATTGTGGGTAAAAAAAAATTATTAGAAAATTATTTTTTCAACTTTCCATGTGTGAAAGAGAGTGGAAGCCACTCAACTTTCTCTCTCAAAACCCATCAACCCCATTTCCACTCACTCACTCTCCTCTCATCTCCCATCATCTCCTCTCATCTCCTAAAACTCATGAAACTCATCTCCATTGAAACACTAAAACTTCAAATTTTCTCTTGCGTGTTGTTGTTGTATTTTTTGAGTTTGTGAGTTTGTGGGTATACGAGGTTTTGTGGGTTGTGTTTTCTGGATTTTCTAGGTATAGATCTAGGTTTTCTGGGTATAGATCTTGGTTTTCTGGATATAGATCTGAATTTTCTGGATATAGATCTGGATTTTCTGGGTATAGATCTAGGTTTTTTAGGTATAGATCTGGATTTTCTGAGTATAGATCAGGGTTTTATGGGTTTCTGAGTTTTGTGTGTCGTGTTTTTTGGGTGTAAATATTGATTTTTTAGGTTTTGTGTGTCGTGTTTTCTTGAGTTTTTGGGTTTTCTGTGTCATTTTTCTGGATTTTCTGAGTTTTTGGGGTTTCAGGTTGACTGAGTTTCTTAAATCTGAGTTTTTTAGGTTGGTATACTAGGTTTTGTGTGTTGTGTTTTCTGGATTATTGGGTTTTTTGTGTTGTTTTTTTTAGAATTTTGGGATTTTGTTGGTTGATTGCAAAGTTTTAGACTTTTTGTGTTTCAGATCTGGTTTTGTGTGGTGTGTGGTGTGTGTTGTGTTTTGTGTGTTTTTGTTTTGTGTCTTGTGTTTCTTTGTGTCTTGTGTCTTATGTCTTATGTGTTTGTGTGTGTGTGTGTGTTTGTGTTTGTGTTTGTGTTTTGTGTCTGTACCTTGTGTTTTCTTATGTTTGTGTTTTGTGTGTTGAGAGAAATGTGTCAAGTCATATAAGATCATGTCAAGTCACATAAAATTCAATATATAAATGAAAAGGTACAAATCACAAGTACTAAATCTGAACTAGAAAAATCTTAAAACTCCGATTCAACGTATGTTTAGTATTCAATCCCCATATTGAACAAAGCACAAAACACGAAATACAAAACACAAAATAGAGAAACAACACTAAAAGTAACAAAACACAAAACAAACATAGATTTGAAGATAAAAAAAATGGATTTGAAGAGGGAGAAATGAGTTTGGTTGAAAGAAAAATGGATTTGGGGAGAGAAAAATGAGTTTGTTTGAGAGAGAGGTTTGTCTTTAGATGGGCCGGATTTGAGTGTGTACGTTTCTTGTGTTTTTAGCTTTTCGTACTTTTTGTTCGTGTTATGTGTTTTTGTGTTTTTGTGTCTTTGTGTTTTGTGTTTCTTGTGTTTTGCTGTGCGATGTGTTTTGTTGCATTTTTTAGTTCTGACGTGTGATATTTTGCTTTTATAGGTTCAAATCGGGGTGTGTGTCTTGTGCTTTTTATTTTGGTTTTGTGTTTTGTCATTTATGAGGTTTCTTTGAATTTTTAAAGCACAACAAAACATAAACCACAACGTACTAGGTCATAAGAAAGTACAAGATACGATGACAAAACACATCTAACTTATTTCTTTGAAAGGTATATTGAGTAAAAACAAAAAAACAACACACAAAACATCCATATATACTGAAAAAAAATCCAAAAAACCCAGATTTATAACAGATTTAAAACACAATACAAAAAACACAACACCCAGATTTAAAACACATAAAAAACATAACATACAGAACATCCTAAACCTGAAAAACCCAAAAATGAAGAACAAAAAAGAATATTTTAAAAAGTATACCCGCAAACCCAGTATATCCACACTCACAAAACACACAAACCCACGTAACCCAAACATACATAACACAACACACAAAACACCGAGATATACTGGAAAAAAATCCAAAACACCCAGATTTACACCTTGAAAACACGACACACAAAACTCAAAAACCCAAAAAATCCAGAAAACACGATACACAAAACCCAAAAATCAAGATCTATACCCAGAAAACACGACACCCAAAACCCAGATCTATACCCAAAAACTCATATCTATGCCGAGAAAACCCAGAGCTATATCCAAAAAACCCAAAAAACACGACATAGAAACTCAGAAAACACGACATACAAAACGTAGAAAACCAGATTTACACCCAGAAAACACGACACAAAATTCAGAAACCACTACTAAAAAATGAGTGGTTTAGTGACGCTTTTTGAGCGACGCATTTGAAAGCGTCATTATTTAACGACGCTTTTTAATGACACTCCTGAAAGCGACGTTATTTAGCGACACTTTTCTGTGACACTTCCACAAGCGTCTTTGTTTAGCGACACGTTTCTGTGACGCTTTCACAAGCGTCGTTATTTAGTGACATTTTTCAATGACGTTTCCATAAGCGTCGTTGTTTAGCGACACTTTTCAGAGACGCTTCCATAAGCGTTGTTATTTAACGACATTTTTCTATGACACTTTCACAAGCGTCGTTATTTAACGACACTCTTCTGAGACGCTTGTGCAAGCGTCGTTATTTTAGCGACATTTTTCACAACGCTTTTATAAACATCATTATTTAGTGACACTTTTTAGTGTCTTTATTTAACACGACTTTTTACCAATATTTTTAAAAGCATCTCTATATTTTATTTTTACAAATTTTATGTGTTTTTATATTTTATGACAATTAATAGCGTCATTAACCGTTTAAATTTTATTTACTTTAGTATCTTTATTAAAAAAATTAAGAATTGAAATAATATAATAAAAAGTTTAACATTCGCTACTTAAATTGAGAGATAAAATTAACCAAAAATATGTAATGCTCCCTTAAAAAAATCTGTATCCTTGATTTTTCATCAAGAAAATACTAACTGTTGAAATCGATGGGAGCAGTTAAGCTTTTGTAGACCCGCTCTACTGAATCATCAATGTTATCTGCGTCTTTCTCGTTGCTCGTTCTCCTCCATGATCTCTCTCTTGATCGATTCGATTCCATTGAATTAGGGCAACCATTTGCTTCAAATTCTCGCAATTCGAGCACCTCGCCAATCATCGTCCGTCGCTCAGGTACTCGTTATTGAGCTGTAGATTTTGAATACTTACTTAATTTCAGTCGGAATTGAGTTTAAGCTCTTCGATGGGCCTTGCGCTGTAAAATTTTTCGATCGGCGCTGCTCAACTCTGCTCTTTTCGATCAGGATGTGTTTCCAGCGTATAGGGATCTCACTCTACCGTTGTCCTTCCCCGTCTCCCGGATCTCTCCTCTCCTCCTTCTTGCCCGCCCCATTTCGCAAGCCGGAGGTGGCAACGTAGCTCTGGCGATGCCTTTTTGCCCCTCTAAATGGCTCCTAACTACCTGCCACCGACAAGGTCAGTCTTTACTCGGTTGCTGCTGCTCTGTTTTCTTCTGACATGTTGCTGCTAGCTATGGCTGATGTTCGGGTGGACTACATTCCCGGGGTTTCTCCGAGGCCGCTCTCTGCATTTCCAACCGTGATGCACGGCAAGGGCGTTGAACTACTCGAGTACAGCCTTGCACCATTTCCATCCGTGCCCAAATGTCAGTGTCTCCTGCTCAGCACCGTGTACAATCTCGAGCCTCTCGTCGTAGATTCTCTCAAGTCGGAGCTCCAATGTCCGATCTACACCGTCGGCCCATCATTCCCTCACGGCAGACTAAAGCAAAATGATGATCAAGTCGAGGACGATTACCTAGCCTGGCTCGACAAGCAGATCAAGAAGTCAGTCCTTTATGTCTCGTTCGGCAGCTTCTGCTCGATTTCAGACGAGCAGATGGACGAGATCGCAGCCGGGCTGTTGCAGAGCGGGGCTAAGTTCATTTGGGTGGCGCGAGCCGATGCGCCCCGTCTGTGCGAAACATGTGGTAGTGGCGGAGACGGGCTGGTCGTGCCGTGGTGCGACCAGCTGCGAGTACTGGCGCACGAGGCCATCGGCGGATTTTTGACTCACTGTGGATGGAGCTCGACGCAGGAGGGGATGTTTACCGGCGTGACGTTCTTGACGTTTCCGATACTTATGGACCAGGAGGTCAACAGTAGATTGATGGTAGAGGATTTTAAGGTTGGATGGCGACTCAAGGGTCCGGCCGGGGATGACGGGGTGGTGAAGAGGGATGAGATTGGCGGGATGGTGAGGAGGTTTATGGATGGGGAGTCGAAAGAAGTGAAGGAGATGAGGTTGAGAGCGGAGGAGCTGAGGCAGTGTTGCCTGCAAGCTGTGGACACTGATGAGGCTGCTGCCGGGTCGCACGAGGTTAATTTTAGGGGTTTTGTTGATTTTATTTTGTCGTGTAGCGATAAGACCTCGACTTGATATGTATCTCCATCATATGATACAGCGTCGTTTCCTTACAATCAAATTTCACTAGTCAAGACCTCAGATCTATCATCTCTATTACAATTACAACGCAATTGAAATTCAACAATTGGACCCAAATTTACACCCTAGGTGGAATTGCAGTGTAGGCTGGAAATTAGGGCATCCAATCGAAGTTCTGTTGTGAATTGTATGACATAGTTCGGAGTGTTTCGTTTCAATAGATTTATGAACTAAGGTTAAAATTATCAATTATCACATTTTAGAGATAAAAATATGGTAATAGATATATTAAATATTTAAAACAATCTATTACCACGTTTTCAACTATGAAGTGTGGTGGTAGATATATTAAATATTCACAATATCCTTTTATCACGCTTCAGAGTTAGAAACATGTAATAGATATATTAATTATCACGCTTCAAACTCTAAAACGTGGTAATAAGTATATATTTAATATTTATCATAATCTATTACCACATTTCTAACTATAAAACGTGATAATAAGTATATTCTAAATAATTAATTAATATATACCAATTACTACGCTTCCAACTCTGAAGCGTGGTATAGTATTTATGTGATACAATAAAGTAAAAACATTGAGAAATTGAAAATAATAAATATCAAGAAAAGATAATATAAATTAATATTACAAATAATGAATTATTTAATAAATTTAAGAATTTTGTAATTAATATAATATGATATAGTAGAAAAATATGTAATATAACATGTGACTCGAGATGTATATGTTTGAAAAATTTATTTCAATATGAATAATAAATTTATGAAAGAAAATTTATTACATATCTATTTTTATGTTTATTTGAAGGGAATGCCTCTAGGACCAAAGCCTGAAAACCAGCCGACATTATCAGAGGTGCAATTTAAGGAAGATTGTAAGTGACATGACGTTGGTCATATGTTAAGGAATGACCTCACTACACCAAACTCGAATCAACGATGCCCTGTGCATGATTACACGAGAGCTTGATAGATATCATTTCCAGATTTCTGGTCGCACGATATCCAGCTGCAAAGTAAGCAGAAGGACCATTTCATCTCCCACTTGGAGTTTAGCCAACTTCATGGCATCCTTGAGCAGCTCTTGTCATGTTGAGTAACCAATCCACCTTTTTCCCAGTCGATTTACAAGGTCAGTAGTCATCTCTAGTAACTCTTTTTTATGAGTCTGATCTAATCAGATACAGTCTTAACTCGGTTGCTGTTCTGTTTTATTCTGACATGTTGCTAGCCGCTCTCCGCATTTCCAACCGTGATGCAGCACGGCAAGGACGTTTTGAGCTACTTGATTACTGCCTAGCACCATTCGCATCCGTGTCCAAATCTTAGTGTCTCCTGGTCAGCAGCGTGTACGAGCTCGAGCATCACGTCGTAGATGCTCTCAAGTCGGAGCTCCAGTGCCCAATCTACACCGTCGGCCCATCATTCCCTCACGGCAGAATAAAGCAAATTAATATCGCAAACTGAAAAACAAGTGGAGAAACAAGATTATGTTGCTTGGCTGGACAGGAAGGACAGTAACTCGGTCCTCTACATCTCCTTCGCCAGCTACTGCGAGATATCACACGGGCAGATCACAGATGGACGAGATCGCAGCATGGCTGGTGCAGAGCGGGGTCAAGTTCGTGTGGGTGGCGAGAGCCGATGCGCCGCGTCTGCTCAAAACATGTCGCAGTGGGGATGACGGGCTCATGGTGCCGTGGTGCGACCAGCTGGGGGTGCTGGCGCACGAGGCCGTTGGCGGGTTTCTGACGCACTGCGGGTGGAGTTCGACGCAGGAGGGATTCTTCACGGGCGTGACATTCTTGACATATCCGATTGTTTTAGACCAGCAGGAGGCCAACAGCAAGTTGATCGTCGAGGATTTCAAAGTTGGGTGGCGACTCGAGGGGCCGACAGGAGATGGTGGAGTGGTGAAGAGGGATGAGATTGGCGGGATGGTGGAAAAGTTTATGGACGGGGAGTCGGGGGAAGCGAAGGAGATGAGGTTGATAGCTGAGGCGGAGTTGTGTGCGAGCTGTGGACGCTGCTGCCGGGTCGTACGATGTTAATTTCAGAGCTCTTATTGACTTGATTTTGTCTTGTAGCTACAAGAAGTTGACTTGAGA
>NQLW01000088.1:15469-68087 GCA_002312845.1 Kalanchoe fedtschenkoi
TATATATATATATATATATATATATATATATATATATATATATATGTAGGGGAGGGATCCGTTGAGAACCTCCTTACATTGAGAACCGTTGTGGACAATTCTGGACCAATCATTTTCTTTTCTTTTTTAAGTTTTTTATTATGTTTTATTTATTATGCAACACTCATTAAATGCGACAGATTTGGAAACTGTATTTATGTATTATATATAATTAAGTATGATTAATTTTTTATTTTTTTATTTGTATTTCATATTTTGTAAGCTTTAGTGTTTTTTAATTTTTGGTAGTGCACTTTTTTATTGTGTCACTGACGGTGAACATATTCACCGTCAAAAATTAGTATTCAATAGTGAACGTATTCAATGGTAAACATTGCGAAACAAATGTTCACTATACAAAAAAATTACACATACTCATAAAAAAATAAAAAAAATCAGTAATTTTCAAAATTTGAACCATATTCACTGTTTGAATTATGTACAAATAATGGTGAACAAAATAGATTAATGGAAAAAATAAATAAATATAATGGTGAATATTCACTAATATCCACATATATCTTGGAAGTAAATATCACACCACACGTCATTGAAATCGACATTACTAAATCAGGAATGTGCTTGGGTGATAAATGACGTAATAAATGACGATTATAAATCACCATTTACCAAAACCGATAATTATAATTGCTCCTTTTAAAATCAAGTAAATTAGGAAAGATATGATTATTATTAAATATCGTAATAAATGACATAATCAGGTAAATAAGTCATTATTAACTTAAATGACATAATAAATGAAGTATCAAAAATTGATATGTAATGATCAAAACACGGTCGTTTTGAATAAGAAATGATTGGTCCACGTTTGTCCACAAGGTTCTCAATGAAAAAAGGTTCTTAACTGATCCAGCCTATATATATCAGTGAATCAGTTGAGAACCTCATTACGTTGAGAACCTTGTGGACAAATTTATGGAATATTTTCACTATGCTCATTCATATATATGGTTCTTGACAATGAATAATTTTTGACAGTGAACATGTTCACCATGAATGTTCACTACCATAATAAAAAAACATACAAAAAGATTCAAATAAAAATATACTGACTACTGAAAAATGAAAAAAATATTCACTATTTATTAATAATTCTAAAAAAATTATTAAATAAGTGTGAAAAATTTATAATTCAGAAAAAATCTATATAAAGTTCACTGTCCGAAAATCCAAAAAAAATGAAATAAGTGGTGAACACTAATTAAATAAATTCAGTGTTTTTTTGCACAGAAAATTTTTGTTGAATGAAAAATAATAAAATCTTAAAGCATTAATGATATTTAACCAAATATATCAAATAGTCACACTTTCCATATATATATCATTTTATATGACTCTCATACAATAAATGGAGTATCATAAATGAACTTAAAAAATGAAATAAGATGATTGGTCCACAATTCTCCACAATGGTTCTCAATGTAAGGAGGTTCTCAACGGATCATTCCCCTATATATATATAAACTGTTAATTTAACTCAACCGTAAATCCTAATCATTTAGGCTGTGTTTGGTTTAGGAAAAATTATAGAGATAGGAAAATTTGATGGAAAATGAAGTTCATCATGAATTCCATCTTATTCTCCTTTGTTTGGTTTAGAATAAAAAATTTGAAGGAAAGTTTCAAAATTCCTTTAAATTTGTCTAACTTTCCACATAATTTTCTTTTCCTCATATTTTCCATCTAAACCAAACATTGAATTTTACCAATTTTTCTCTAAACTTTCCTTTCCATCAAATTTTCCCTGTGTTTGGTTTGAGTAAAGTTAGAGGGAAAAGAAAATTTGAGGAAAAATAAATCCCTCATACAATCCATTTAATTTTTCCTTTGTTTTGTTTGAATGGAAAATTTTATATAATGTACTAAAAAATTCTTTAAATTAAACAAATTTTCCTTCAAAATTTTCACCTAACTTTCCATTTAGTTTTCCATCCCCAATTCTTCCTAAACCAAACAAAGGATTCCTTCTCATTTTCCCTCAAATTTTCCTTTCTCTCAAATTTTCCCTAAACCAAACACACCCTATGATGGAAAAGAAACTTTGAAGGAAAGTGAAATAATCCATAGTTGATTTCATTTTATTTTCTTTTGTTTGGTTCAAACAGAAAATTTGAAGGAAAATTTCAAAACTTTTTAATTTTACTTTTACTTTCCATCTAATTTTTCCTAAACCAAACACTACCTAGATCTCATATTGCATGTATATAGGCCTATACACAGTTTAGATTGTGTTTCCCATGAAGCGGCATCTTTATTAGGTGTACATGTTTCATTGTGATCAAAGCCATGAACTTCCAAACTGGTTTATCCCAAGCCCGTCCGGACCAATTGGAGGTCATGTGTAAGCAGAAGTATATGGAGGTCTTAATATATAGAAATGTTTGATTTACAATTTATATCTAGTTAATTAGGAAATCATACGATTTTTTGTGCTGGGGTTTTTAGAGAAATGGATGAACCAACTGGGTTTCCCAGTCAAGTTTGTTCAGGGCATACTTTCCCTAATCTCTACAACCTTTTTCTCAATTAAGATAAATGGTGAGTTATCTGGGTTTTCCCTAGTAAGATAGGGCTGAGACAGGGAGACCCATTGTCTCCTTATCTTTTTGTGATTGACATGGAGTACCTGAACTGACTGCTGAAAAACATGGGAACTAAAAATTCTTTCCAATTCCACCCTAAATGCGCAAATTAAGAATCACACATTTATGCTATGCTGATGATCTTATGATTTTCTGCAAGGCAAATGAATCATCCATACTAGGGATTAAAGAAGTTCTCAATTCATTTGCATCATGCTCTGCCCTGGTAGCTAACCTGAGCAAGTCTCAGATATTTCTAGCTGGCCTAGCACCCAATGCTAAAATAAGGTTGACTGAACTGTCTTGATTCAGTGAAGGCAGACTGCCAATAAAATACCTAGGAGTCCCACTGTCATCAAAAAACTTAAAGTAGCTGACTTTGAACCAATAATATCATCCATACTTAGTAGGATTAAATCGTGGAATACAAGATTTCTATCTTATGCAGGCATATTAGTACTCATAAAATCTGTGTTGTCCACTATTGGTGACTATTGGGCTAGAATTGCTGTGATACCTAAAGCTGTCATAAAAGAAATTGAAAGTAAATGCAGAGCATTCCTCTGGTCTGGAAAAGAAAAATCCCAGAAGGCCCCAGTGGCTTGGGAGATCTGTTGCTCCCCCTCAAATAAAGGAGGGTTAGGAATTATAAATTTTTTGGCCAACAACCCTACTATTCTTGCTGCCCAAATCTGGGACATCCTTTTGAATAAAAACTCACTATGGATTAGATGGATTCATGCATATTACATCAAAGGACAGACCCTTTTTGAGATGCAGGAAAAGGCGAACATACCATGGATCACTAACAAAATCATAGGCTGCGCACACAAGGTAAAAGGTATGGTTCGGATGAACAATGGTGTTCCCTCATGGGAACACCCAGGTACACCCTTTTCAACTTCAGCTACATACTCCTACCTTACTAAACATGATGATCTCCCTAACTGGACACTTATATCCTTGTGTAACAATAAATTGGCAGAACCCAAATAGGGTTTTATTACTTGGCTGGTATGCCACAAAAGACTTTAAACTAAGCAAAGGTTATTGAAATTTGGCATTTCTATGGATCCAACCTGTGTACTATGTGGCAAGGAAACAGAAACACTAGAGCACATGTTTTTTCGCTGCCCTTTCTCTGAATAGATCTTACACAATATATTGAGGAAAGTGGGTATCCGGAACTCAGGTGCCTCGCTAGATGAGACTCTTAACTCTGTATCTGTTCATCTTGCAGGGAAGGAAGCCTGGAAAATGACAGGGAAAGCTATAATAAGTTTCACAATCTACATCCTATGGAAGGAAGGAATGCAAGAATCTTCAGGGGAGAAAAGAACAATGTGGAGAGTGTAACACGAGAGGCAACTACAGAGTTGCAATAACCTGAGGAATGAGTGTTTTAACAAAAACGAGTCAAAACTACATCGTTTTGGAACGAGAGCACCCAAGAATTTGCGCATGCGAATATTTTACAGTATTTCGCTCCTGGGTGATTCCATTGTACAGATTACTAAAATAACCTGGTTTATAGGGTATTTAAGCATAGGGGTGTAAATATGGGTTGTAGGTCAAATTTGGATTGAGTTTTTCATAACTCAAATTCACTTGTAATAAATAATCTAACCCAAACCCAACTCAAATTCAAAACAACCCAACTCAACCCAACCTAAATTCAAAATTCTTAATTTGGGTTGAATTTGTGTAACTCATTTACTTTCATTAATAATAAAAAGGGTAAACTACAAAAACATGCCCTAAATTATCACTCATTTTCAAATTAAGTACTCAATTTTTTAATTCTTCAATTTCAGTATCGAACTTTTTAATTCTTCAATTTCAATACTATAAGCGGTTCAGATGTTGAGCAAAACTCATATATTCATAATTAGGCGATCAAAAGAGTTCGGTATCAAAATCAAATTTATTTGTCTGCTCCTCTTAGAAAGGTTTTATTGAATATATGGGACATAATAGCCTTGGATATTTTGCAAACAAGAGTGTTTGTAATTAGTATATTCATCCGTAGATGAATAAGTATGACATGTATTACAAGCGTGATATATCTAGATTGGACCATCAACATATGTTCTACAACTAATAAAATGACTATTTGTATTATGTTGATTTACAATGATAATATTTGTGTATTACCCATTCTAATGGGTAATGGCTCAACATCTCAAATATGCCAACTCACTAGAACAATATGTCCGAAGTACCTATCTGCATGACTTTTATACATTGGTTGTCAAAAACTATTCAGTACCTGAAGTAAATATTGAAAGCTTAAGGCTGTGTTTGCTTTAGGGAAAATTTGACAGAAAGAAAAAATTTGATGGAAAATTAATAAAATCCTTTGTTTGGTTTAGATGGAAAATAAGAGGGAAAGAAAATTAGATGAAAAATTAGATGAAAAATGTGATCTTAGCTCTAGCAAATCAATCCAATCAGATTCAATGTATCTTAAACAAATAACCACTTTTAAAACAAATTCAATGTATGAAGTGATGAAAGATTGATATTTTTATATATATTTTTCATAAAATTTTCCATGATCATGGAAAATGAAATGGATTTCTAACAATTTTCCTTTACATTTTCTTTATGAAACTAAATAAGAAAAAATCAGAAGGAATCCTTCAAAGATTCCATTTCCTTTCAATTTTTCCTCAAACTTTCTTTTCCACCAAATTTTCTTTAAACCAAACGCAGCCCTAAAGATTAACATATTCACCTTTCGGAATCAGTTTCATTGGTAAAACAGTCCACGTATAAACTACACATATCACCTCCTAACAGTGATAGGTGCATCACTTAGTACGTTGGCATCGAGTAATAAACATAAAACGTGGCTTTACAATTTCAAATTTCAAGACATTGATTGTAAAACAGCATTTCCACTAGGAAAGGAGTAAATATTTCCACTTGGATTGAGATGTTATCTTCCCTAAGTGGGACAACTTTGCACAATTTTGTTCATACCACAGTCTTATAAACATGATTAATCAGCCCTCCTTTTAAGACAACCTCCACGTTCTTTTTGATGCGATGTCCTGAGTTTTTATTTCTTGTTCAAGGACGATCAAAACTTAATGTGGGGGGTATTATCATGAGATCAAATTTCACTGTCTCATTTTATGATTAACTCACATAATTCTAGACCGTTCTTGAGAGTTATTTAATGATTTTAGCTACTATTTGTACTTCAAGTTTATTTTAGGTCTTGATGCAAAAATCGGACAGAAGATTGCAAATCAGCAGAGCGTAAGAGCCGTGCGCAGTGAACAACTACCACGCGCGATGACGTGGATAATAACATACGCGCACTATAGTTGAATTATACGAAGTTGTTCCATGAAGCCACAACATGTAATAATTTTTATGTAGAAAATGTGCACATGGTGAAAGGGCGCATGAGTAGCTGTAAAAGACAGTAGCTCTGACATGAGACAACATCTCTTAGTGATCTATATTTATTCCCAAAATATAGGTGAATTCACATGCTTATATAGTATTGTTTGTTCTTGCTTAATATGTATATTACATATGACTAATGCCCATGAAATATTGAGGTATTTGTCCAGGCCTGATTTTTTGTTAATAGGATTCAGATCAAATCCCAAGATCTAGTCCATTTTATGATACATTGGGGAAAATGATGACGGAGGGCTGATTTCGGTATACCAGTCTTATGGCAAGGCATATCAAAATCCCCAATAAAACGAGCCCATACTCTTCCTCCGTATATGTGATGTTAACTTTTATTCCTATTCTTGAAATCACTGGCGAAGTGATTCAGATGATTAATATCATTTACCCTGTGTTCTAAAGTTGGATATTGAGTAATACAATCTCTAGATACGTGAAAGTTCGGCTACATAATATAGGTACACGCATATTGAGTGACATTATATGCACATGTCTTTAAAGTAACCATTCGATATCACTCGTTTTCATGGTCATATTGGATATGATAAATCGTAAGTAATGTCACTATATTATACTTGGGCCATTAATACAAAATGGCTTTGACTATTGTGTATTCATTTAAAGTAATATAAATTTGAGGTTCTCATCACGTATATGTTATTATGAGTAGTTTCTATATTACATGTGGATAGTCGTTTATCTGGAATATTATAGCCGTGTTCAACATGATCCAACATATTATACGGTTAGATGTTCTAACTTCCAATGTTGAGAAAAGATAGGGTCACTTTTCATCGAGTAGTTTATCCATTTTGTTAACATCACTATAATTTTTATGTGGGATCATCAATAATTCGTTGGTATATCACCTGTTTGATCATATTCCATAGTCAATACCATAGTAGATCATAGTGGTAATATTTTTAACAAACATAAATTAATGCCGCTAGATATGTAAATCTGCTCAAGAACTTGGATTTAATATTGACTATTGTACTCGCTATGGATGATCTATGCTACGGGGTATAATAAATTTCAACCATCGGCACATAGTACAAATTCGCTCCTCCCAACCATGACCATATTTGAATGACAATTGGACACGTGGGTGTCCACTGTCACGACCCCAAAATTTTGTGTGGATCGCGATGGCGTTTGACTAGTCTTTATTTTTGACCTTTAGTCAAACAAGCCTCAGCGAAGAAAATTCAAAGTCAAATAATTCAACGTTCTAATAAAAGAACATTCAACATTCAAAACTATTCAAAATCAACCCAAAATCTTACCTAAGTACATTGGAGCAACTGCTACAAAGATGACAAAGTAATACAAATTAATTAATTGCTGACTGAAGGAAATTGACTGAAGACTGGATGGAACCGTACCGAAGAGCTTGCTCGTTGCTAACTCAAACATCGTCGCTAATGATCGACTAATGATCTGAAAACAGAATTTAAATATTGAGGGTGAGTCAAAAGACTCACACTATGAGTAAATAACCCGCTACGTATTTGGCGAGCCGAATGGGAAAAATTCCTTTTATTTTAGTTAATATCTTATTCGTCACGTGCGGCTCGCACACCGTTCGTACATTTGTTGTGTACGTGGGGGTTTATTTATCATTCCGTTGGCACATATATTTCTTTCATATTACATTAAATGACATATATCATGAGCCCTCCTTGGCTAGACCCTTTTTGGCCAAATGCAAACGTGAATGCGTGATGCACAGACATGAACTGCGACGGAAGCCCTTTTTGGCTAGGCAGTCGTCACTGCCGATCCGGATCATCAAATCATATAACAGAACGCGATATTATCGCGGAAACAGAACGTCGCAGACATGATGCAGTGTGTATGCATATGAATGAATGATCAATACAACAAATTTCACTTTTTCACGTGGGTATATATATTATGTGTGTATTATACCCAGTATGCTTTATTAACAAATCACATATTTAATTTTGTACGAAAAGAAATACGTAGGAATTATTTACTCACCTCTACTGAGCCAATCCACCAAATCCTTAAAGAACTTGAGCAATAAAAATGCTCCATTATGACCTACAATTTTACATTCTATAAGGAAGGCATACAAGCCTAAAATCTCGTTGTTAACTCTTTAAACACAGATTTAATAGTCCAACTTTGACCGCTAGTAACTTCATAACCAGACACCACTAGCTTACGATTTTTATACCGCTAGAAAGCTTGTTTCGAGCTAAACAATTTAGACACAAGAATCGCTTAATTCGGATATCGTAAGCTTAAGATTCTGACCCTCGAAGTTGGATGGTTGAACTGTCTAATTCTAATAGACAGGTTCGTACTCCTTACTTTGGAACGTTATTTCTCCCTAGCCAGGTAGAATTAGGAAACATGCCACTTATACCTAGAAACTACGTTTCACATAGAACATGTTTAAGGAAAGAATTACTCAATTTAAATACCAAAACAGGAAGATATTGAGGTCCGAAATCAGTAGGGAAAACTGCCCAAATCCCGCAGGCAGCTTCCTACTCCTATCTTTCAAATCAGTTATCTCATTACTCCGGTTGAATTAGAACTCAAAATTTATATGTTTGGAAAGATCTTTTTCTGTAGATTAATTTAGAATCAAGAAACACTACAATTGGATGACGGAAACTCAGTTTACAGCCACACAAAAGTAGACAATAACACTAAAATCTTAATACGCGCATCATACCTCTCGCAGTAAATCTCCTCCCTTATGTTACTGCTCTTTCTTGGCCATCTTCAGCCAACACATTGCAGCCCATATCCTACTGTATGCATATCTGGTAAGCTCACGGTGACCCTCTTTACCTCCTTCCATATCAAGCGAGGTTAACATCGTCGCATTTGGGCACGCAAAATTGCTGCGGGTTCTCCACCGGAGCCAACTGCGAGACGCGCCAATTTAGCCACCAAGGCCATGAGTTCAGCTTCACCAAAGCCAATAGTTGCTCCCTTGAAAAACAGTTCAAGTTGCTTTTACATCGATTCATCCTCAATTCCTCTTTGTCTCCAAGCGAGCCGGATGAGTGGAGTCGTGAAGGAGGAAAAGGTTGGCCAAAAGAATGAGCACGAAACATGGCTGGCTCTCAAGCGCTCAATCAAGGGTTTGGAGGAGATTTGAGCAGCGGCGCTCGATGCTGCCCTTGCGCTTGGTGTTGCTTTCTCTCTATGTTGCGGTTGGGAAAAAATTAACAGGGTTTTCTTTCTTTTTTTCTTCTTTCTCTTTTTTTTTCTTCTTTTTCTTATTTTTATATAATATCATGTTGGTGCACTCCTCACTTTGCTGCGTAAATTGGGGAGATAATGGGTTCTTTCGGCTACCCACCAAACCTCTTTAATCATCAAAGGTGGGACAAATATTACATCCACTTATGTGCCTCTTGGTTTGATGTCAATCGGAATATAAGGATTTATTATTATTGTGATAAATCCAGACCCGGCCCTGACCTTGATCCAGATGGGCGACAGTCCAGGGTCCGAGTAGCCAAGAGCCCCAAAACAAATGTTATTTTTCAGAAAGCTATAATAATGATTCGAACTTGGGAAGGGAGACTTTTTGTCAAAACTCTTTAACCACCCTATCTACAACAACGTATATATAATTGAGTAATATAAATATATATTATCGATACGTCAAAAATAGTGTGGAGAAATTCATTTGCATATTTTTGTTTCAAAATAATATTGTTATGCTTATTTACATCAATTTAAGGAAATCAATTATAAAGTACATAATTACATAAAATTTTATGTGCACATATTATTGAAGTAAATTTTTAAACTCGCTCAAGGGCCCTTAAAATGATTGATCCGGTCATTTGGGATAGAGTTGTGACTCAAAATATGAAATGTTAGGTTATATGTTTATCTAATGAGTATATAATTGGTTACATTAGTTTAGCTAACCAAAGTAGGAAAGTAATTTAAATTTAGTTTGGGTTCATAATTTATTTAAAAAATTAAGAAGTTGTTAAATTATAGACATATCACATTTGTCTGAGCATGTCTTTTAGAGCTCTGTTACATAATTAAATCAATGAAGTGCCAACATATTTCATATTCTTTAATAAATAATCTAAAAATGAATAAAATAATTCATTCAAATAATTTATCTGACCCAAAAAAAATAAAAAATAGTATTTAAATGAGTTCGATGTAAGAATGTTTTAGACTATATTCTTGTATGTCTATTTTTATTTAAAATTAGATTTATGTGAGTCTCTTCAAAAATAAATGGTGAAATATATATATATATATATATATATATATATATATATATATATATATATATATATATATATATATATATATATAGAATGTGGATCAAATGAAAACCGTTTTGGATTTGTAAACTGTGAACCAATTCTATCCTTTCATCTGATTTAATCCAACGATCAGATTTTAATTCAATTTTTATTTTTTTAATCGTCACATTTATTTTTTGATCCATATCTTTAATGATCCTATATTTATTCTCCTTATTTATAGCTGATTTTATTCTGAACAAATCTTTCAATCTTATGACCTTCCTTTTTATCTTCGACAGTCAATAATCGCTAACTGTTACTGTCGACGCCTGCAAAACTTTCACGCGCCGCCTGCTGCTGCATTTTTCTACCAATACCCATGCCGATGTCTTCTAATTCGGTAGCTGATATTGCGACATGTTCTTTTTTTTTTCTAGTGTTTCTTATTTTTCCAGTTCTGTTTTTTTATAGTGGGTCTGCTCTGTTTTTTATTTTTGATAGTTTTGCAGGCATGTCGATAGGTCACATTGTTCTGTCCGTCTGCTGATCTGTTCTGTATACCACAATCATTTTTTTTCTTTAACCGACAATGTCGCTAGATGATTTTTTTTCATTCGTAACAATTTACATGCTGGTGCACAATTGACTTGCCGGTGCACAAGGCATCTTTGGTTAATTATGTTTCATTCTGCATATTTTACTCGTCGGTGCACATGGTGTACAGGGGGTGTTCAAAGCATGGTGCACATGTTGCACATGCTAATTTTCATCATGAAGCGGATTTGATCATACAATATGAAGCAATTATTGATTCGATGCGTCCATCAAAGTATGGTGTACAAGGGGTGTTCAAAGCATGGTGCACATGGTAAGAACTTCTGGTGCACATGTCAAAAGCTAAGAGCTTTTGTGGATATATCAGCTCTGAATATTTCTGCCAATATTAGACTCAATATTACATGTCAAGCCAACAAGAACCATGTATCGAGCCAACTAGGGTCATGTATAGATTGTCGAGACAAATTTCTAGATTTGTAATGATGTACTATTTTCTGAATTTTGGTGCACGTCAACATTTGTTGATTTTGCTAATGGTGCACGAATGAATTTAGCAGGGCCTCTTACTTGATGTCTAATCCAACATTTTTTGGGTTCATACCGGGTGTGCTTCTACATTTTCTAATCTCCATTTTCTTAAATTAAATGAAAAATAAATAAATAAAATAAAAATGAGATTTGTGAGAAAAAATTATATAAAAAATAAAATAGTTCAAAACGATACTGTTTCGATTAACAAAAGGGTAAGGGTTCAATTAGTAATTAGACTAAAATATTTCTGTATGAGATTGAAGTTTATTTAATTACAACATGATCCTAGAAAAGTAAAAACCTGAAAATTGCAGAAATCAATAGTTACGCCCTCAATTTGTAAAAACATGATAGTTCATACACCCTTTTTGTAATTTTCCCTTTTAGAAACTAACTTCCTTGAAAACAGCCTACACTTAGGAATAAAGTAATCAAAATTAGAAAGAATTTATATATAAATGTCATTACACTTCCTAAATTTAAGCATTTTTATTTTAAATATTATTTTTACTATTATTATAACTAATTTATATATTTTATATAATATAAATTTACCGTATCCCTCCCGTATCCGTATCCTAATTTTTAAAAATTTCACTTTTCTCATATTCGTACCCGTGTCCGTATCCGTTTCCGTTTCCGTGCAACATAGGCCGGAAGCGAGTCGGTTGGGTCAGTGGCTTGAAGCTTATGTCGGGTCGGGTGCTTCTCCGACCCAACAGGCAGAAAGCTTGGATGCAATTATTAGTCTGTTGTAGAAGGAAGCTTTGACAATGGAGCAATTTGTTGTGGGTATGGAGAAGTATTTGACAAGTATGGGTATTCTTCTTCCTGCGGATTCACTTGCTCGTCTTGAATCGAAGTCATTAGGCAGTGTAGCTATTCACAGCGTGGTGGCCTTTCTCAGTGATAGGCTGGAAAGCTCTACGTGGTGCGGTAGTTGGGTGCTTGGCCTTGTTGAGGAGGAAGGTTAATGTTGGAGCAGTTTCCAAAAGTGATGCAAAGACGGTTGCAGAGTCTTTTTCACGCAACTTCAGGTGCAGTCTTTGGCAAAGCATGACTGAGAGCTTTGCTTTCAACTATTGGAATGTTTGCTCGATCACCATCCTGAGGCAGCTAGCTGCAGAGTTGGGCGATGACCTAGTACATGGAATATATGAAGCTGCCGATGGAGTAAAAAAATCCTAAATGCTTGTTACATGTATTTCATATTGTGGAAGTTGTGGGTCGAATATTCTCAGATTCATCTTCTCCCCTCGAGAATTACGCTGGCGATATTTTGATATCCTGGGCTGTTACTTCCCTATTCAGTTCACTTTACGCATCCTAAAGGTGAGAGTATCGAAGTGAAGAGGGATATGCACTTTCCAGACAATTGATGCTTGCAATGTCATCAACACCATTTTTTGAGCCTCACAGAGTATGACAATGCTTCATTGTGGAGTCAGACAACCAAGGAATTGGTGTTGGTCGGCTCATATGTTTGATGTTTCTAAACAACGTGATTCTGAAAGGATGCTGAGCTTTATGTCTACTGTCAATGATAAGATGATTTCATTGATTTTCCTTGATGATGGTAGCATTCCATTACGCGATAAGTTGGACAGAGTTTGAGTTTGTGACATTGGCCCAACATATTTAAATTATATGCTGAGAATATTCTAAGGGCTTGAAGAAGTTGTATCGGCCAATTTCTCCAATGCTAAAGTTAATGGAAATGTGGAAGCTGCTAAACTTATAAATCAGATAATGATAAGATATACCGCAAAGGTGCTTCTTTGGTTTGGCGAAGCAGGTGAAGCTGATGATATTATATATCAGTTCGCTATTAATATCTGGGGTCATGTTGAAAGAAGTGCATTTCAATCTGCTATATGTAGTGATCCTCTGGAAAAATGTGATGAGGGACTCCCACACTTGAGCTTTGATTCTGAAAAGGCCTCATTAGTTTCTTCTCATGCCGTAAGGGGGATTGCGTGGATGCTTAAGGGCCCTGTCATGCGAGGCCATGAAAAGCGCTTATGATATTATTAACATATTGTTGAGTTGAGGTTGTTGGTCCAAGATGAAACTGTGAATGGATTGCTAATGAAGCATGGAATGGCATGTAATGGTATAGATCAGAGAATAATGGAATATGCAGCAGATGCATTTGAGGTCATCATGGGTGACTCGGACATATGTTTAACTATAAGGTTTCATGCAGTCGTACGTCCGCTTTATAAGCAACGTTTATTGTCCACAATAATGCCAGTATCGTTATCAGAAATTCGGAAGTGTGATTCTGGGCATGTGCTTTCAAATGCACCGCTTGGGGGCTGTTTTGAATGATTCCAGGAAGCTGATTCCCGTGTCGGTGGAATGCTTATCGTTGTTGAGCAACGACGATGCCTCAAATAAAGAAACCATCTACCGCCTACAGTTAGTCCAATATGCAATTCTGATCGAAGAAAGTGCTGCAGGTCAACAAAAACCGTCAAAGAAAATGCACGCATAATAATCTACTTTTGAATATATCCGCTGAAAAATCAGGTGCTGAGGGCCGTATCAAAGGCTGTCGCGAAGCCTGCTGGCAATCAAATAGCTAGTATAAAAGCTCGATTCATGGAGAGGGAAAATTGCACGATTTCTATGGTTCCAAGTCTGTCTCTATATCCACACATGCCACCGATGAGCAAGTGGGGTTTATGTTCCTCAATCGATGTGATCATATGACTCAGTTGATTCTTCTGTGAATACGGTAAGCGAACTTCACTGAGCGAAATAGCAGCTAGGCCATTTTCACCGAGCAGTCTTTTAGTTGTATTTCAGTGATACGCATCTTTAAGTTTATCCGCGTGTAAATTAGTAGAAATTTTTTTCTGATAAGTTAATGTTCTGACAACAGACAACTAATGTTACCATTCTCATGGGTCTATGAATGAATTAATAGATCATGTTCAGTGAGTAATCATGTTGAAATGAAAAAAATAAATTCATAGCGTTAGATGGCAATCATCAGGTGCCACTTAGAACAGACCTTACATGTGTTATTATACAGATAAGTAATACAAGATCGTAAATATATGTTGGCGTATCATAATATTACGCGCTAAGATAGGACAATTAGACGGAGTGCATAGGTCTAATTATAAGTTGACTCTTTTTCTTGTTTGTGGATTTGACATTCAAAAGGACTTGTCCGGTGGCTGTGGGGCGACGGCTCGGCCGCCTCTCGGGACCATCTCACTATCTTGTGATGAAAATAAATTTTTTTTGCTTTTGGCTAGAGTCAATCTTGAGCATTAAAAACAAAATGATTTCATTTTCTATCAACAAGCCACTTAAATCATTTATTAAAGTATGATTATGGGTAGAACATATTTGTATTATTTTTCTTGGGGTATTACATAAAAATAAATATAATAATATTTAGAGTTAAAAAAATGATGATAAATAAATTAACACATATATTTTTATATTAAACTTATAAAAAAATAAAGAATAGTTTGTCAATCAAGCAAAAAATAAGATTTTGCTATTTTTTCTTTTTTGTTATAAAGATTATATGGTTCTAGTGTTTTACGCTGTTAGATTTGTAGGGTTAGGTTATACAGCTTTCATATTTTTAACATTTTATGGTTTTGGAATTTAGAGGTTTTTAGGGTTTTCTTACAACTTGGGTTTTGGAGTTTTTAGATTTTAAATTTTAATGATTAATTTTTTAGAATTTTAAGGTGTATATGTTTAAAGCCCGTGTTGAAGGGCCCATTTTGTTCTTTCGCCTAGGGCCCTAAAATATCAGGAACGATACTGTCTGTCCTTGATTCTTCGCTATAATTCCAATCTCTGTGACCTTGCTACATGTTGAGTCCATTAGCTGTATTTATTGTTAATTACCCTCAACCATATGATCAATTTTGTATACAACTGACCAACATTATTTAGCACTATGACAAATTTAGATGATGTGTGATTCACCCAACATTAATATGTTATTATCTAATAACCCGATTTAATGTATCAAAGGCGTGACCTCGAAATTTTCAAACCAAGCTACGAGAATATATCTTGTCCCACTGATGAATCTATCACCTCGTAGCGCATCATAGTAATATTACCCGCCTTGAAAATATAACATTGATATGTGTCTTTTCTGGTGGGATAATTTTACTCTACTATCCTTTTTAATCATACATTCAATCAACGAAGATGAGAATCATATGTGATTGAGGATATGGCCAGGTTGTAATCAATTAAGTTGGTAACTAAAAAAAAATGGAGGTTGTCAAGGAAGTTGAGTGGTAAAGTCAAATTTAGGATAAATTTTGTCCTCCATGCTAAGTAGTGAACCAACAAATTCGAGAATTAGAATTAATTGGTTGCTTAGCATGGTTGTAGTCATTCATGCTAGCAACTGTTATGATGAAGCTTCTGGTGATATTGGATTGGTAAGAAAGACAAAATCATATGCTTCTATAACTAAGACATTGGAGGAGCTGGCTTTTTTCCCTCCGCTTAGACCGTCGGCGTGGAAAAAAAACAAACTTGCAATAATATTCTCATTGTTGGAGATGAAGGCTGTGAATGAAGAATGTTGTGGTGATGAATCATGCAATGGTCAGAAAGTCAAACATCTAAGAAATCTTGAATCATATTAAGGGTAGGAGGTTGGAGTGTAAATTCACGATAGCGGGCATGGATTTTAGGCATAAATATACTATTGCTTGCTACGAATGAAAGTGATTCTGGCCACTTTAGCCATAAGCTTTCTATTTGGCATAGCGTATTCGCATTACATGGCATCATTAGTATTATGACCTCATCCATATATTTAGTTAATCATTAACTTGGCCTAAACCGCAAAAGGCTATTGTAAGAAAGGTTTAAAATAATCACACAGTTTTTATGGTCGAAAGCTACCTAGCTATGGTCTATGAATAGTTAGACATGTTTTCTAAGGAAACACCGATGGTTAAACGAATTGACATGCCAAGTTTGTTTTAGGGTGTATTTTTGGTACATTTAAACTTGACTTACTCTTGCATTACATGAGTGTGATGATGATTTTACCTTTTTATCCCATAACTAATAATCCGGTATGATATTGAAGCAGAGGAGTGAAATTACTGAATACGCTTTTTATAACTAAATGATGTTCAACATAGTGTAACGCAGACTAGTATGATCGTGAATTCACTACATTGGTAACATATTTCATGACACTTCATACATATGTCCAAAACTAAAATATTACCGATCATATACATAATTCAATTTGGTGACAACTAATAAGTGTGGGCGATGTTATTTAAACCTTTCACAATTGTAGGATGTTGATCCGTCTTTTGTCCACTTGGTTAAAACAGATAATGTAGTTGTCACTTTAACTAATATTACTGTATAACTTATATTCTTGTGCTAAAACTACCTTATTTTATCATTAAATTAGTAAATAATATCATTTTGTTTACACAAGGAAATTCATAAATTTCATATCAAACGGACTCTATTACTGAACAAATTTGATAAGATCAATTATATTCAATGAATCAAATCCAATGTGACATTTTAAATTAGTGAAAAAATAATTTTTACATTCATTTTTGGACATGTTGATAGTTCTGACCGTAATTAGGTAAATGACAATAGTTCGGAACCCCATTTAGAATTTTTCCATAGAAAAAAAGAATAATATAAAAATGACATCGATCGTCTTACCGTTCCTATATGTAATTTTTTCACTCCAAATCCATTATTTCAAAAGAAAATGCAGTGCTCCTTAAATATAACAGAAACTTATACATCAAGAACACTTCTTTTTGAAAACTCGATTGTATTCCCTCACATTAAACTAAATTAGCCTTGTTCTTACATAAAAGAAGATTAACGGGTAGTAATTGGACTCAAAAGTTAATGAACCCAACTTGGCCGATAATACCGATATTTATCAATTACCCTGTGGGGTTTACCATTATTTATCAATTACCCTATATTTATCAAAAGTCTCTGAATTTCAACTTTGATCTTATTCTGTTAATGGATTAGGTCTTTTATTTTATATCACTTTTTAGTAATTGATGAGAGAAATTCTGAATATGAAATAAATATCTGAATATAACATGATTTTAGAACAAATATCTCTCAACGTTGTACATTAGTATGGCTAATGTGGTTACATTTGACGGTCATATTATACTAGTTTAATGCTTCGTGTCGATTAGACAATTTTAACAAACCTATGTCCCTCCCGACTTGCCATCACCTGAATTTTAGTGCCAATCACGTAATGACCGAGTAAGGATTAAAACCCTACCCCCGGACATTTCTGGATGATCGGCTAGATATCCTCCTATTAATGTGTATGTCTTTATCATGGTTGTCTTGCATACGACCCCGAGCATGTTTTAGTCGATTTACAAGCGGAATTATTGCTCCCTTGGCAATAAATGGGAAACATGCATTCAAATTGAGAGCTTTGGAATGCCCACCCCCACACTTCCACTTGATGCAATAGGGCCATAATTGACTGTGTGAACACGCTTCACCATCAAAATGATAAAATATACCTAACTATACAGAGTAAAAAATGACAAATCAATAACCAATGTTGAGTAGGACACTTACCACAATTTAGAAAGTTCCTGCACGAGATCCACATCCTCTGGTCCCGACCCCTCATAATTAATATTGACTTTATCTCGAGAAATACGAATCTCGTGGGTGTTTAACTTCCACCCAACAACGTTAGACTTTTTTTTCAAGAATAACTTTTTTTGACAATTTTATATCAAGAATATCTTACCTTTTTATTTGTTATCAGCAATACCCTACTTTTTGATTTCCGCTGGTAACAACAGCGGGTTTGGGTAAGCAATCCGCTGATACTAATTACGGATTTAACATGTCATGTTTTAAATCCACGGTGGCACACATATGACGGTACACATAGACAGTGACTAGACAAATCCGCTGGTACTACCAGCGAATTTGTTCTAAACTTTCTCTCTCCAGTTCACCAAACAAACCCTATCCCCAAGTTGTCCCGTTCACCCAATCTCTCCATCTTCACCACTATCACATTCATCATCATTTACTCACCTCAACAATCCAAGCTCCAATCTTTCCTCCAAACCCATCAATGGCCGAATCAGATGACCAACTCCATAAACCAAACAACCCAATAGCGGTTGTGGTAATGACAACCCTTGTGGGGGCAGAGGTGGAGTAGATGCAATCGCGGCGGAAGGAGGAACGCGTGGGTGGTGGAGATGGAGCGGGAGGACGTGAGGGTGAAGGAGGCGTCGGAGGAAGGTCGGCGCTTGGGATTGTGAGGATGATGGTGGGTGAGAAAGTTTAGAACAAATCCGCTGGTAGTACCAGCGAATTTCCTAGTCACCGTGTAGGTGTACCGTCATATTTGTGCTATCGTGGATTAAAACGTGACATGTTAAATCCGTGGTTGGTACCAGCGGATTGTTTACCCAAATCCGCTGTTGTTACCAGCGGAAATCAAAAAGTAGGATATTGTTGATAACAAACCAAAAAATAAGGTTTTCTTAATATAAAACTATCAAAAAAGATTACTCTTGAAAAAAAGTCACAACGTTCTGCCAAAAACAGACGGATGATGACTTTGCTAGCTGAGAGTAGTATTATCTTTGACATTAAAAATAAGGTAACACTCCTTCTAAGCCTCTATATTTGTATGTATCGTCTAGCAAGGGTCACCCTTTCCCTTGCATTGCGCTAAAAAATTCATCCATTGTTATGGCGTCGGTGGAGCATGAGCTAGATCTCCAACACAATGCAATCGCTGAATTCATCCATCTGTATAGCCTCGATGGAGCATGAGCGAGATCTCAATCGCATTGCGCTTACTAAATTAATCCAATTTTTCCCTGGTTGTGAGAGTTTGTCGCATAGGGAACTTACCCTCTCTTTTGATAGCAGATTGGGATCCACACCATGAAGCATTGCTGACTTGGTCATTTCCACTAGTCACTATAAAAAACTGAGTACAAAACCGATAATAAAATTATAATATATAAGTAAAATGAACTCTAAAAATGATGATGCAGTATTTCTCCCCTTCAATAGTGGAGGGACAATAACAGTCAAAATCAAATTATACACTGGTAAGACTGGGTCAAACTTGAGGAGCGTTGGACTCTTCTAAACGATCTGACTTTTACTACTAATGTATTCAGATCAAGATAAATAATGAATAAGGGGTTGATTCAAGTCAACTCACCTTCGTAGGAATCACACGTGAATTTAGCGTATGCACCAAGCCTTTGAGCCCCTAGGCGTCCCTAATGGACGAATTGTAATCTCATGAGGGTTTTCTTAGTCCCAATTATCCATAATCTCATTTTTTACTCTTACTAAATGATGAGATCGATCAGACTTGGCTTGAATATGCAATAAATCAAATGTAAGAATCAATTGTCACAAATAAGATATATTTTTCAATAGAAAATTAACCTTCATTGCAAAAATCAATATAGTGATTTTGAAAGATCACTTATCTTTTTTAATACGAAATCAAAAACTACTATGTTCTTTTCCATCATTCAAAACCAATCATAAAAGTTTTAGCCACCAACTGCCTATTCTAGCAAGGACTAGTCCAAGGGCTTATGGATTAAAACTCATTTCCAAATCCTTAGATTAAGAACTGAAAATAATAAAAAATACAAATGCCAAGTTTATGCCCGAAAGCGAATTTTGGCCATTGGCATTAGTTTTTTTAAATGATTTTTAAATTTATTTGGCCTTTATTCTCTCTTTTTTCGAAACTTTTCTTTCCTTTTTTGTAGGTTTAGGGAATTTTTCTTTCCCTTTGAGATTTCAATTTCTTATTTTTGAAAATTTTGTTGTTTGTTATTTTTGAAAATTTTGTTGTTTCTTATTTCAATTTCTTCCCCTTTACACTTGAAGCTTGGCATTATCCTCGAAAGTCTTTGCAAAAAGAAATCTAATAATTAAGTTTTTGAGTAAAGACTATGGTCACTAGAAAACACATAATAACTAATTTTAGAAACAAAAAATTTAAGCATGATTTCCGCAGGTTTAAAAATCTTTGACAGTTTATAACTTTTTATTATTGAAGAAACCAAAAAAATAAAAAGAGTATAGATTCTAACTCTATACCTTAAGGCCACGTTTGGTAGGTGGTATGGGATTAGAGAGTATTATTTGTAACGGGATTAATTATCCCACCTAGTTTGCAAGGATTATTAATCTTGATTTCAAAGAGTAAAATGTAAACTAGGGATTAATAATACTTATCCTAATAGTGAACCAAACGTGCTACATTGGTATTAATTATCCTATCCCTTTGTTAATACATGCTACCAAACGGGGGCTAAGAGTTTGGCTCAATATCATATTGGCTTCAAAACTTTATCGAAAAATAGTTTTAAACTTTTCAAAATAAGCCAAGTGGTTCAAACGTCCTTGTTAAGAATCAATTGAAAACCTCTTATTTGAGTTGTTTTTTATTTTTTGGGATAATAAACTCTAAATAATTCACCTAAACATTGTTATTTTCTGGACAGATATTACAAGTTGAAGTCCCGCTTGTATTTCCCCATATGTGACTGATAATCATTTGTGAAGGTGATTGGAAAATTCAATGAAGATGAAACATGATATTTTTTCAACATATTGTTGTAAATTAACAAATGATAGTCACAGAAATTGTATATTTATAAATACTATGTATCTTACTAAATGAATTTCATTATTATATACTGACATTATATTATCATATTTTTTTACATTATATTATCATTGATTTAACTGGTTTATAATAAATTGTCCATCTATATCACTAGGTACACATTTATATGATTGTGTCCAATTATCACTAAAAACCGTGTGCTTCGGTATTAACTTACAAATGACATTTTAATTATTTGTGAACCAAACTAATTCTTTTATCAAGTAAAAATCCTCATTCACTTCGAGTACAGAAATCGATGTTGCTTCCTCCAGCTCCTCTATGTCATAGTTCATTTTCTCCCATTTGTTCTTAGACTATATCTTCTCTATGAAATATATTGAATGCGCTTCTTCATTTGTAAATGGATGTTTCATCACATAAAACATGTTGAATTAGGTAATTTCATTAATAAATTAAATGGTAATGTGCCACTTGCCACATCTATCTTTATCATTGTCGTAGCCATAAATGAGAACCCAAAAATCAAGAATCAGTGGCGATGCGTACGTCATTACCAATAATTGAGTGCATATTGTTAGTCTATCAATCAAGAACAAAACATGTATTTTTTGCCTTGAATTCTCAGTTCTCACTAGATTTGTGATTCTCAATGGAACCGCCCCTTCTGAAATATTTATGATTTCTTATATCGTACCCATGTAAGTATATATATTTTCAAGTTGTCCCAAGCACAATAAGTCTCTGGGTCTGGGACATGCTTCTGATGTCATCAATTTTTAACCTATTTATATCAGGCCGTTATTGTTAGTGTATTAATGCCCATTTTATCATTTTATATTTGGTCATTACTTAGTATGAGGATATAATATAGAAAAAATTCTAAAAGGGACCCCGAATTGTCGTCATTTACTCAATTACGGTCAGAACTATCTAAATGTCTAAAAATGGCAAAAAAAATTTTGTGGACTTATATTTTAAATTAAAATTTACAGTTGCATTAATCTTTAACTAATGATACTATATGACTTATTCTTGTTCTAAAGCTACATTGTTTTGTCATCAAATTATATAATATCGCTTTGTTTACATAAAGAAACTCATAAATTTCATATTAAACCGACTCTAATACTGAACAACTTTGATAAGACCAATTGTATTTATGTATCAAACCTAACATGATATTTCTAAATTAGTGAAAAAGTTCTTTTTGCTTTTTTTGGACATTTAGATAGTTCGGATCGTCATGGGGTAAATGACAATAGTTTTTTTTTTTTTTTGGAAAGGTTAGAATATATTTCCAAATAAGAGATGAAAGGTACAAAACTATTCACAAAACACAGCCGCTTGCTCCATCAAAACAAAACCTGTTGAGATCTAAGGCTTTTAAGCCAAAAAACAAGGGAGGACACAACCTCAACCCAGGACAACTAACACTGATTTTTAGATAAACAAAACCAGCAGACACAGCTCAAGGGGATCTGAAATTTTCCGCAACTTCCTGCCAGCTCTCCCATCGAACTCTCATGCCATTTTTTGATCCAAAACATGGCTGGATTCCCACCATGCGAGCCCATAAGAAGTTGGTTCTGGTCTTCTTCATTCTCCTAATTCTGGCCAGGATAAACTTTAGGTCTTGGACAGCTTCGCTGGTGACTTTTGTAGCTTCTCGTTCCTCTTTCACGAACAATCTTTTGTTTCTTTCCTTCCAAATGTGGTAGATTGCCAGGTTCACCACTGCCCTGTAGGCATTTTTAATGGAGGCTCCACCTGCAATACCCCGAATGGCAACATCAGTGACGTGTTTCCATGACGAATCATCACAATCGAAACCAATAAGAAGCAGCAGGGGTTTAATAATCTGATTTGAAAAGCTGCAGTCAAAAAAGAGATGCATAAATGTTTCCATTTCAGTTTTGCATAGCTCACATTAGTTCGAAATCCCATTTAGGATTTTTTCTAGTAATATATGTATTATACCATGAACATTGGCTGTGATAATTCATACTCAATAAATCACTCTATTTAGAAACACTTAAGTATTAATGCTCAATTTACACATATCAAACAGGTACTTACGATAACAAAAATGGGTTCAGACAAGAGATGTCACCTATTGTTTGTTCCTATCCATGAATTTTCAGGGTACTGATGATACCATAATATAGTCGCTCCACCCTATATATATATAATCAAAGACATTATCGTGTTTTAATATATTGACACACTTTTGTTGTGTCTCTGTCTCTCTGACATATGATAAAGTCGCTTGTGGTACCATAATATATTCTATACACAATTTTATGTATAGACTCAGGTACAATAATAATTATCAACGATATATAATATTCTGTCCTACAAACAAAAGTGTGGAATGATCATTAATTATTAAAAGTACCTCATTCTTGACCAATAAAGTTGTATATACCTTTGATTCCAATTTCAAATTGGAAAAAAATTTAAAAGGAATCTGAATTATCACCGGTTACTCAATTGCGATCTGAACTATCGCGATTTTCAAAAAGGGTGCAATAGAGGAAAAAAATTGAACTGATTTTAGATGATTCTTAAGATCAGTTTGTTTGATTTCTTAAATATAATTGATCTTATTAAATATGTTGAGAATTATGGATGAATGAGTATGAAAAGACGTCATTTCTTTATGTGCGCAAAATAATATTATGTATTTTAATAATCAAACGATGTAATTTACGCACACAAATCTAAGTCTTACGATAATATTAGTTTAGAAATATAATGGTAAATTTTATTTTAGAAAATCAGTCCAATTTTTATTTCATCACACCCTTTTTAAAAATCGTGATAGTTTATAGCGCAATTAGATAAATGATGATAGTTGATAAATATTTTTGGGTTTACCCTTCCAAATTTTATCAAAACTTGAACAAAAAGTCAACACATCTTGGTGGAGAAGTGTTGGCGCATCCAACAAGAGCATCATTTGTACTTCTAACTCCAAATACCACGACAGGTTTTCTTCATCATTTACGACATTTATTACACGCGCCTTGTATGGCCTACCATGTGTCGTGGATACATTAGAACCTTCAGAAATACCAATCAACATACCCCCTCGGTTCTCTATTACATGTCGTTTAAGGTTAATTTAAGTAGATTAAAATGAAGTTAATGCTAGCGGTTAGACAAATTTAATGAGTACGTGGTTGGTTTTATTTGAAAAAGTTCGTACAAAAAGTAAAATTGATTGATGATTACTGGTGAGAAATGTATTTTTTATTGATTATGATGATAAAGTGATTAATGTTTGATATTTTAAGGTAGTTGTCATATTAAATACATATTAAAAATTATTAAGTGACAAGTAAAAGTGGACAAAAAAATTCGATTAAGTGACATGTAAAAGAGGACAGAGGAAGTACCTCAAACTGTCTTAATTACTCCCAATTTTCACCTGATTGAACTGAAACTTGGTGTGAGCCCAAACGCGATCCACCTCAAGAATTACAATGAGTTCCACCCTTCCAATCAATACTATGGGATTAATCAGTATAAAAAAGATTGTAATCGGCAACCGCTTATAAGAGGTTGGATATTAAAGTGCGAGCCTAAGTAAGAAATTTATGCTCTCATAAGAACTTGGCATATTAAGATGATTAAATGTATCCTTAATTTGAATGACATGAGTAGGAATGCATGTAAGGTTTAGGTGAAGTAGTATCTAAGAATTTATTTGTAGTCATCTGCCTCAAAATCCAACATATTCCTGCTTAAAACTTTAATTTGTGAGCTAGAAGCTGATTATAAATTTGGGAAAAGTACAAAATGGGCATATGTACAATCATCTATTTAAAAATCACGGTCATAACTATTCGATTTTAAAATTCACGGTCCCTATGTGTTGCGTGGTTCAATTGTAATATTAAAAATTTCAATCACACCCAAAAATTATTTATTCAATTTAAACACACTCCCTCCCATATCAATTTAAATTGGATAAGTAAAAAATGAAGATATATATTCATCCATTTAAAATTATGCTCATAATTATTCAATTTTAAAATTTATTATTTTTTTACAATTTACCCCAAAAATAAAATAGAAATTTTAAAATAAATTTAAAAATTAAATAATTATGACTATGATTTTTAAATGTATGATAGTACATACCTTCATTCGGTATTTTGTTATTTCTAAATTGATTGATGAACTTTCTCATTTCAAAATTGATTGAGAGTGAGTTTATTTAAATGGAATAAATAATTTTTGGGTGCGATTGAAATTTTCGATATTACAATTAAACCTCACAACACAAAAAGACCGGGAATTTTAAAATCAAATAGTTGTGACCGTAATTTTTAAATGAGCGATAGTACGTACCCTCATTTTGTAATTTTCCCTATAAATTTTGTTTCCTAACCTTGAAACATAATGCATGTCAAAATAGAATTAGTAAAATAATCTACCTATCAATGGGGATATGTTGAGAAGATGGAGTATATCCCCAATCTAGGTTAAATTGAGTAAGAGATGCAACATTTATTCTGTTGAGAAGACGCTCAATCTGGCTAAAGCAAATGGGGTTGAACTCCACGGAGATGAAATTTTGGAGTAAAAGGCAACCCAGATTTTGGATTGCCCAAAAAAGTTTGGAAGTTTAATAAATCATGGATGGCTCTAAGGCTGTGTTTGGTTTAGGAAAAATTTGAGGGAAAGGAAAATTTGATGGAATTCTTTGTTTGTTTTAGAGAAAAATAGGGATGGAAAGTTAGATGGAAAATAGGATGAAAAATTTGTTTGAATTAAAGAATGTTTTAGTATTTTGTAAAAAAATTTCCACCTCAAACCAAACAAGGATAAACTAAGAAAGATTTTTTAAGAGATTCATTTTCCCTCTAACTTTCATCAAACCAAACATAGCCTAAAGGATCGGCTTTTGAGTTCGAAGGAGTGAAGGAACAGATTAAGGTGTTGCGAATTTGGTTGTTGAAGCGCCAACTTACAAGGATCTAAAAAATGTAGCCGAGAAGTATTGACAGGGGTGTGTCGAATCAACATGGAAAAGAGATAGAAATCATCTTGCTTTTAATTCTGATTTAGAAGAATGTGATGCAATCACATTATCAGGATGTGCTGTTGTACCTAACTGTTATTGATTTCTTTTGGTACTCGGTATGATTTGTTGTTGTCCATACTTTAAAAAAATCGATTATTTTACAAAGTACTCTCTTTTCATATTTTATATCTTTACTACTATATAATTTATTTTAATTTCAAATCTACCCTATTTCAGAAAAAATTATAGTTGTGAACTGTAATTTTTTTTAAGAAAACTACAGTTTCAAACTGGTGATTATATAAAAAATAAAATCGCGGTTTAAAACTGTGAATTTTGTATCTTCTAAACTATACGTTGTCAAGAAAATTACAGTTTCAAACCAATATTTTTTAAAAAAAGCCTTGATTTATAACAACGGTTTTCTTCAAGTATGTTAGAATTAAAAATAAAAAAATGACAGGATAGAATGGATAATAAAACTTGCAGAAATGACCGTTTTAAAAAAAATTAATAAAACCTTACTCTTTCAAAAAAAAATTTCTTCTTGCCATAAATCCGAGATATCGTGACGAACACCAAGTGAGGAATGCTGATCCAACCGGAGGCATAACGTCCTCAAAGGTGGATAAGTTTTTGTAAACTGTCCCTTTAATTTTCGTAATATTGTTGTAAAGGGTGCTACATATATCTTGTAGCTGCTCATGTGCTTTTATTTTGAAACGTGAGGTTGTGTTTGGTTTAGGAAAAATTTGAGGAAAAGGAAAATTTGAGAAAAATGAGATGGAATCTCTTGTTTTAGGAAAAATTAAAGATGGAAAACTAAATGGAAAGTTACATGAAAAATTTGAAGGAAATTTTGTTTAATTTAAAGAATGTTTTACTACTTTCCACAAATTTTTCCACTCCAAACCAAACAAGAGAAAAATAAAATGGATTTTAGGATAAATTCATTTTCCCTCATATTTTCATTTTCATCTAACTTTTCTCAAACCAAACACAGCCTAAGAGTATTTGTGTATTTATTTTTCCTAAAATAAAGGCAGTCATTGGCAATCAGTGTAAGACTACTGTTGCCGCGTCTCAGAGCCAAGTAACTAAAGATGAAGCTTCTGAGTCTAAAATCATATTAGCAGTGGGCAGTAGCATTTTTCAGATCTGATAAGGCTGTGCTTGGCTTGAAGAAAGTTAGCGGGAAATGAACGTTAGAGGGAAAATGAATCACTCAAAAAATTCATTTTATTTTATCCTTGTTTGGTTTGACGTGGAAAATTTTGTAGAAAGTACTAAACCATTCTTTAATTTAAACCAATTTTCTATCTAATTTTTCATATAACTTTCCATATAGTTATCCATCCCAATTTTCTCCAAACCAAACTAAGTATTCCTTCTCATTTTCCACACAATTTTCTTTTCCACACAATTTTCCTTTCCACAAATTTTCCTTAAACCAAACACACCCTAAGGCTGTTCGGAAAAGTTTGGAATGTACAACTGCAAAAGCATTTTACAATGTATGGTCAAGGATTCTTGAGCAACAGCATAAGCATGCTCGTGGATTGATTTGTGGACATTTTGGTATAAGATATATAGTTTCTGTTGAGTTTCCGACTTACAAAAGACGGATTTTATTTATTGGACCAAAACTATAATGGAAGAAACTCTTACACTCACTCTCACTCTAGTGTGTCACTCTCAACTCAAGTGCACACAACCCATACAACACACCCCTATTTATACTACTTCACCTCCCTAATGGACGGTGGAGATTTGTTTAATCTAACGGCTACAATTATGCTACTAAAATTCTCTAGACTTCTTTTTCTCTTTGAGCTCCAACATTTCTTTTCGGGCTACTTTCATCTTATTTTTGGGCTAGTCTAATTTAGCCTAATTAGGCATTGATCTTCAACACTCCCCCTCAATGCCTAATTCTCTTCCCTTTGCGGTGGCCTCTTAATGTTAGCTCCAATATCAAACTTGTCTTGTTTGACCTGATATTGTCTTCCCTCTTCAACCAGCTTCTCTTGAACTTTTGACAGCATTGAATCACTTTGTCTTCTCTTTGACATATTCTCTGATCCTGTGAACCTTCTTAAATATCCTTTAGTCTTTCTCATTGCGCCTGACTTCATTGAAGTCTTCTTTATCTTCTCTTGTGATCCACAGTGAACATATGATAGTTCCTTGGTTTGAGTAACCTCACTCAACTCCCCCAGCTTCTGAATTTTCTCTTCAGCAGATTTCTCTTCTTTACGAGCATTGTTCCTCCAAACACCGTCATGCATGATCTTCATTCCGTCATTGTCTCGACTCTTAATGAGACCTGCATTCCCCAACCAGCCTCGCACATCTGGTTCCATAGCTATTAGCTCCATTCCTTCGTGTCCTTCCACGAAATCAGCCAGCATCTCCTCTCTAGATCCATCTTGCTCTATCTTAAACTCAACTGACTCATCATCCTCAAACTTTTCCTCACCCAACTTTCTTGCGATAGAGTTTGCAGCTATCTCACAATCAGCATCACTCTCCAAGTCTTCTATCCATAGATCATCATAGCCATGATCTGAAAGATCCCACTCCTCTTCTTCGGTTACATCTTCATATTCCTTAATTTCAGCATATGTTGCTTCAAAATCCCACTCATCTTCACTATCATCATATCTCTGCTCCGTCTTTGTAAAATTTCCTTGTACCTTATTTCGAACTCTGCAATCTCTAGCAAAGTGTCCTTTGCGGCCACAGGTGAAACATTCTCCTCTTTCACGTCGCTTATGTTGTACTTGATGATAATCTTCTTCACGTGAGTCTTCTTCTTCACTATCAGATTCATGTTGACGACGAGTGCTCTTACTTTCTTTACGCTCTCTTTTATACTTTTCTTTGTCATATCTCTGACTTGATCTTTTAGCACTGTAAAGTGCTTCCTCTGTTTGCGTCTCCTCCTTAGTCTCCGCCTTGATCGTCAATTTCGTCATTTGTTGTGCCAAAGCTTCTTGATTTGCTAGTAGATTTTCCAACTCTACTAGTGATGGTTGTTTAGGCCATCCTTGTAGTGCCGCTATGAAGCTATTATATTCAGGTCTTAATCCATTTATGATAATTCTTCTTTTCCGATCATCTCCAAGTTTGGCTTCATCATCCAACTGTTCTTTCATGGCACAGATTCTTTATCTTGAAAAAATATTCATTGATAGAGAGCGTACCTTGAGTGGTGTTCATTAGCTCCCTCTCTAGTAATTGGAGTCTAGCGGGATTCTTCTTTGAGAAAAGTGACGCCAAAATATCCCACGCTTCCTTCGGTGTTTCCACATCTTCAATTCTTACTAGCAAACTCTTATCAATATTTATCTTGAGGGCATATAAGGCCTTACCAGCTTTGATATCCCATGACCTATATGCCTTATAATCCTTCGAAGGTGGTGAGGTCTCACTACTGGCTACTATCTCCCACAAGTCTTGTCCTCTCAAATAGGACCTCATGCAAGACTTCCATTCTCGATAGTTATACTCATTTAGTTTCTCCATTGATCCAATCATGCTACCAAAATCCGCCATCTAAAGAGCAAAAGATAAAGCGTACCTTCTATATGATTGGTCTCCACCCAATCCCTCTTCACAGTCCCTGACTGTGCTTCAACGGAGTCTCCTCGCCCAGCGATACTCCAATACTCCTTTCGCACGCTCCTATGTACGGTCCCGGACCGTCCCGCTCTGATACCGGATTGTTGAGTTTCCGACTTACAAAAGACGGATTTTATTTATTGGACCAAAACTATAATGGAAGAAACTCTTACACTCACTCTCACTCTAGTGTGTCACTCTCAACTCAAGTGCACACAACCCATACAACACACCCCTATTTATACTACTTCACCTCCCTAATGGACGGTGGAGATTTGTTTAATCTAACGGCTACAATTATGCTACTAGAATTCTCTAGACTTCTTTTTCTCTTTGAGCTCCAACATTTCTTTTCGGGCTACTTTCATCTTATTTTTGGGCTAGTCTAATTTAGCCTAATTAGGCATTGATCTTCAACAGTTTCCCAGTGCACTTGTTGGACTGTTTACTGTGGGTCGACACATGATGATCATGATGTGGCAGGTTAGCTCTTATGTTGTGCATGCTCCGCCTCCGATCCTCTCACTCTCTAAGAATGTGATATTTGCTACATTTTCGATTTTAGGTTCATGAATGGTTAGGAAATGGCTATTTCAATGACCTTTATCAGTCAGTCCTTTCACTTAGAAACCAATGATCTTTGCTTTGTTGATGTTTGTTTGCTAAATGTTGCGATATAACCATGGGTCTGACAATAAATGCATGACCTTTGTGGTGAAATCAGCTTGTGTCGGTAGAGAATTTGTGCTTTTTGATATTCAGAGTATGCGATGTTTTTCTTCTCACTTCCTATTGTGAGAAATCTATTATGTTGTGTTGGATTGGATTGGGGGTGAGGATGGAGCCGTAGAATCTACGGCTGAAACTGCGGCTTTGCTTGCTTCGTTTCAACAAGAAGTTGGAAAAAGCTCGACCATCTAAATGTTACTAGTGTTAAATTTCCTAATTTGTCAAAATATTAAATAAGAGTTCATGTCTACTTTTTATTGTTCTGTACAATACATAGTTTTCATTCCTCCCTTTATCATTCTTGTGGAAGGTACAAAAAGTATATTTTTGTCACACTATCATTGTCTTGGCTGACAGAGCTTTGACAACAAATTTGCCACCTAAGGCCCTTTTAATAGAAGATATGTTTGAGTGATTCATAGGAGCCAGGAGGAATGCATCATTAAAGTTTCCTTTATCTTTCTGACTTCAAATTTGGTTGATCAAAGTGAAATTGAGTGGCAGAATAAGAAATTGGAATTTTAAGACTTAAGATGACATGATGCACTTTTGTAGATTTTTGATGGACAGCCTTACGATAGTAGTTTACAATTTTGAAATATGCCTGTGGGAGAAGTATTGCTGTGCCGGCTGTATGCGGATGTCATAATTAAGCAGTGATGACATTGCTGTTTGTACCTTTTTCGGCAGCACTACTTTTCTTGGGATCTGACTGAGTGAGTAAAGAAATGTATTAATGGGATGGGTGCTTGATGCTTTTGTTTTGCAAGATGGGTTTCCATGAAAAAGCATTAGAAGTTTGAAGCTCTTCTGTGTTACTAAGAATCTGAAATTCTTTAAATTCTGTTCTCCATACAGGATCATCTAAGGAGTCATTCACACAGCAAAGTTGTGGTGCCTCCGAGTTTTAGGCACCAAGGCCGCCCTCATCAGCAACGGTTAAGGTACCGGATCTCAACAGTTCATTAGATTATATTACTTATTTGCCTTCAAGATTCGGGTCCTTAACATTTTTCTGTAATTTCACATGCCTCCATCCTCATTGTACCTCCAAATTACTACAAAAATACAAACTCCCTTAACAATCAATATGGACTTCTAATAGATTCCGGACCTTATAAATCCTGTTGGCGTTGCAGAGGTCATATATGGAGTCTGAGGGAAATTCGGAAATTGTGACCTCCTCTAATTTCGCAAATTCTTGTGTACTCTGGGAGTACCTACTTCCTCGCGCGACGTCGTTTTGATTAAAAATCAAAACGACGTCGTTTTTTGTGTTTAACAATAAAACGTGTTAAACCTCATTCTTCATCAGAAATGTCTCCATATTCACCAGAATTGCTTATATATATTCATCAAAATTGGTCAAATATTTATGAGATTATTTTATGGTCTAAATTTATTTGTTTTACTTCCATATTCATTCGAATTCAATGGATATTCACCAGAATTGCTTATATATTCACCAGAAATGCTCCTATATTTATCAGATTATTTTTTGTTATTTATTAATTATTTTTGCTTCCATATTCATCAGAATTCATTGAATATTCACAAGAATTGCTTATATATTCACCAGAATTGCTCTTATATTTATCAGATTATTTTTTGGTCTTTATTCATGATTTTTGCTTCCATATTCATCAGAATTCATTGGATATTCACCAGAATTGCTTATATATTCACCAGAATTGCTCCTATATTTATCAGATTATTTTTTTGGTCTTTATTCACTATTTTCGCTTCCATACTCATTAGAATTCATTGGATATTCACCAGAATTGCTTATATATTCACCAGAATTACTCATATATTTATCAGATTATTTTTTAGTCTTTATTCATTATTTTTGCTTCCATACTCATCAGAATTCATTGAATATTCACCAGAATTGCTTATATATTCACCAGAATTGCTCATATATTTATCAGATTATTTTTTTGGTTTTTATTCATTATTTTTGCTTCCATACTCATAAGAATTCGTTGGATATTCATCAGAATTGCTTATATATTCACCAGAATTGCTCCTATATTTATCAGATTATTTTTTGGTTTTTATTCATTATTTTTGCTACCATACTCATCAGAATTCATTGGATATTCATCATAATTGCTTATATATTCACCAGAATTGCTCCTATATTTATCATTTTATTTTTTTGGTCTTTATTCATTATTTTTGCTTCCATATTCATCAGAATTCATTGGATATTAACCAGAATTGCTTATATATTCACCAGAATTGCTCCTATATTTATCAGATTATTTTTTGGTCTTTATTCATTATTTTTGCTTCCATATTCATCAGAATTCATTGGATATTCACCATAATTGCTTATATATTCACCAGAATTGGTCCTATATTTATCAGATTATTTTTTGGTCTTTATTCATTATTTTTCCTTCTATACTCATCAAAATTCATTGGATATTCACCATAATTGCTTATATATTCACCAGAATTCTGATAAATTAGTTATATAAATATAGGAACAATTCTAATGAATGTATAAGCAATTATGGTAAATATCAAGACATTTATGATGAATACTGAAGTAAAAGTAATGAATTTAGACCATAAAATGATTTTATAAATATAGGAGCAATTCTGATGAATATATAAGCAAATATGGTGAATATCGATACATTTCTGATGAATATGGAAGCAAAACTAATTAATACAAGCCAAAAATAATTTGATAAATACAGTGGAAATTCTTATGAATATATAAATATATCTGGTTAATATCTCGACATTTCTGGTGAATATGGAAGTAAAAATAATATAAAATAATATGATTAATATAGGAGAATTTCTGATGAATATATAAGCAATTCTGGTGTATATCGACGTCTTTCTAATGAATATCGTGGCAGTTCTGATAAATATACAACAAAAAATAATGAAACATAGCCAAAGGTCATCTTATAAAGGACAGAAGCAGTTCTGATGAAAACATAGTCAATTCTGGTGAATATCTTGTGATTTTTTGATGAATATAAAAGCAAAATTAATGAATATAGATCATAAAACAATTTGATAAATAAATGAGCATTTATGTGGAATACAAAAGCAATTCTGGTGAATATATATAGGCAAAAAAATCTGATAAATATAGGAGCAATTCTGGTCAATATATAAGCAATACTAGTGAATATTGACACATTTCTTATGAATATGGAAGTGAAAACAATGAATATGTAAGCAATACTAGTGAATATGTAAGCATTTCTTATAAATATTGAGACATTTATGATGAATATGGAAGCAAAACTAATTAATACAAGCCAAAAAATAATCTGGTAAATATAGGAGCAATTCTGGTGAATATATAAGCAATTCTGGTGAATATCGAAACATTTCTGATGAATATGGAAGTAAAAACAATGAATAAATAATATAAAATAATCTGATAAATATAGGAGCAATTCTGGTGAATATATAAGCAATTCTGGTGAATATTGAAGCATTTATAATTAATATGGAAGCAAAAATAATATAAAATAATCTGATTAATATAGGAGAATTTCTGGTGAATATATAAGCAATTCTGATGAATATCGAAGCATTTCTGATGAATATGGAAGCAAAAATAATATATAAAGACCATAAAATAATCTGATAAATATAGGAGCAATTCTGGTGAATATATAAGCAATTCTCGTGAATATCGAAGCATTTCTGATGAATATGGAAGTAAAAATAATGAATAAATAATATAAAATAATCTGATAAATAAAGGAACAATTCTGGTGAATATATAAGCAATTCTGGTGAATATCGAAGCATTTCTGATGAATATGGAAGTAAAAATAATGAATAAATAATATAAAATAATCTGATAAATAAAGGAGCAATTTGGGTATATATATAAGCAATTCTGGTGAATATCGAATCATTTCTCATGAATATGGAAGCAAAAATAATATATAAAGACCATAAAATAATCTGATAAATATAGGAGCAATTCTGGTGAATATATAAGCAATTCTGGTGAATATCGAAGTATTTCTGATGAATATGAAAGTAAAAATACTGAATAAATAATATAAAATAATCTGATAAATAAAGGAGCAATTCTCGTGAATATATAAGCAATTCTGGTGAATATCGAAAAATTTCTGATGAATATGGAAGCAAAAATAATATATAAAGACCATAAAATAATCTGATAAATATAAAAGCAATTCTGGTGAATATGTAAGCTTTTCTGTTGATATCGAGACATTTCTGATGAATCTGGAAGTAAAAAAATGAATAAAAACCACAAAATAATCTCATAAATATAGAAGCAATTTTGGTGAATATATAAGCAATTCTGGTGAATATCTAATGAATTCTGATAAATATGGAAGCAAAAATAATGAATAAAAACCAAAAAATAATCTGATAAATATAGGAGCAATTCTGGTGAATATATAAGCAATTCTGGTGAATATCCAATGAATTCTGATGAATATGGAAGCAAAAATAATGAATAAAGACAAAAAAAAATCTGATAAATATAGGAGCAATTCTGGTGAATATCCAATTAATTCTGATGAATATGAAAGCAAAGTATTGAAACGACGCAGTTTTGTACGAATAAAACTAACATCATTTAGTTCAACTCAAACACAAAACGACGTCGTTTTTAAATAAATCAAAACGACGTCGTACGAGGGAGTACATACTCCCGTACCACAGAAGAGTTACTCAATTAGCTGAGGTACTCTACAATCAATATGTATGTTTGAGAAATTCTTGGGTGGATAATAGTCCACCATGTGTCCGTGGACACCGCCAATCACAAAGCATCACGTGTCGCGTTGAAAAATCAAAAATATTTCAAAACCAACAGTGAAGTGCGATGTGTTACTTTGACTTTTCAACGCGACACGTGACGCTTTGTGATTGGTGGTGTCCACAGACACGTGGTGGACTCAGGGCGGCCCTTGTATTTGGCCCATCCGGGCGGTGGCCTAGGGTCCGGCCCTATCACCCATTTTTTTTAGTAATACGTGAAGGGAAAAATCAAAATCATAGTCCCTAATCGATCGAAGCAGACTGCAGACGCGCAAAGAAAATGAAGACGACACCGAAGACTGATTGAGGGCGGATTTGATGGGATTCGACCGCTCGTTCTGCAATCGGCTGTCTCGTCTGGCCGTCTCTCAAGTCTCAATGGTAAGTTTTCTATCCGTTGTCTCCCGAAATCCTCCTCATCGCTTCTTTTCTCCTATATTGCCGCTGAACATCGATAAAGTTAAGCAGTTTCTCTCAACAACTTATTTTCTTCCAAAATTGAGTTTCTAACTAGCGATTTTCTGAACTGACAAAGTTAGTTGAAAGAAAGAGCGCAGTTCAGGGTTGAACATCAACAAATTAAGTCAGTAACTCAATTTCATTTTTATTTTTTTTAGCTATTTGTGTGTATGAATATAACACAATATTTTGATTCAAATGTCAGTCATGTGTAACCTGCAAAATGATTTGATTCAATTTGGCTTTATAAAATAAATTTTTAGTTTATAATTAATCTGCCATTTTACCATCTCTAATCTGCCTATAATCTGTTTTATAATTTATCATATATTCAGATTCACTGATTTTATAATCATGTCACTAACATATTCATTTTATTGTAGGTCGTTTTCATTAATTTGAAACATCATCAGACCATTTTGTTGCTGCGAACTTAAGTATTTTATCAATTGAAAAAGACATGTTCGAGAATATTGACTATGATACTCTAGTTAATGATTTTACTTCAAAAAATGCTCGAAGAAATAATTTTCGGTGATTTATTCGTGTTTTTGGAGTTTGCAAGCAAAGATAATGAGATATCCTTGAAGTGAAGAGAAGACGAAAATGATGCTGTTACTAAATCACACTTTTTGTATCATGCGTAGAAATTGCATATATTTGTCTTAACATGTACACAAAAATTACGTTTAATTTTATATTTTGTGGGTCCCCAAAAAGATTTTCACTTAGGGCCCTGATATTGTCAGGAATGGCCCTGGGTGGACTATGTCCACCCAAAAAAATCCACCCAAAAATCACTCATGCATGTCTTACGGATTTATGATGCCTAGTGATAGTGAGGTTCATATTGTTAGACACACTGTAACAATTCCGCACCAACTTCTTTCCATCCCCAAATTAAAAAAACATATAAATAACATATTTAAAACAAATATTTATAATTAAAATGTATTATAAAAATATATTTTTATATAATAACATATAAATTATGTTATAACAAATAATTATTATACACATTATATTATAGTTTATCTAGTTAATTAAATATATCTAAACTTTGATTTAGTCGTATTTATTTATATGAGTAAGTATTATACATGTTATAACGATGTATTACAATTTTATATAAAACAATATCTTAATTATAAATATACCTGGATAAAGTTAATCATGAATAAAACACACAATAATAAGTATTAGACTAAATAATGTAATAATATTGTGTTAAAAATGTAACATAACAAAGAGTTTAATTAATATGAGTTATTATGTTATAAAAGTGTACATATTTTAATGATATAAGATATATAGTTTTATGAATGCTTTAGTTATTATAATATACTATTTAAACTTAAGGTTAATATCATGTGTAATTAGATAATTATTGCTTAACATATAACTAATGTTTATAATCTATTACATATGAATTAAAGGCTTTTATAAAGTTATACTAACACGGAGTATATAACCTCATAATTATTATAAAATTTATAATATGGCATATCTAAATCGACAATCAATAATATTACATGTTATATGTATTATGTAAACTTAAATTAATAATATTCTGGCGTCTGTCGCCCTCCTGAACCGAATCGTTTTGGTTCAGTTTCAAACCGGTCGGTTCGGTTTGATTTGAAACCGGTCGGTTAAGTTTGGTTTGAAAAGTTAAAAATTATTCGGTTTGAAACAGGTTGGTTCGGTCCGGTTTGAAATGTCGGTTTTAATCGGTCGGTTCGATTTGGTTTGAAATGTTAAAAACTGTTCGGTTTGAAACGGATCAGTTCGGTCCGGTTTGAAATGTTAATGGTTTGGCTACGGTTTCAAATTTTAAAAAACTGATAATTAATAATTTGATTTAACTTTTAGTTTTTCTCAAACCGAACCCGTCGGATCGACGAGTACCTTTCCTAGTACAATATACTATTATATGGTGTGGTATATGATGTCACCATAAAATCTTACAAGTTACATAATTATTATAAATTAATATCTTTGTCATATGCACATTAACATAGTTATATTTCATAATATTTTAATACTAATACTTTGATGTAAGGTTATTGTATAAACTACAACATTATATGAATTAAGTTTTTTTTTTTTTAAAGACAATTTTATTAAACAGTACAAAGGCAAAACAAGCATACAAAGGCCGCAAGGCTCAGCAAAAGGCCATCTAAAACTGCTGAGAAAAAGGAGAAAAATGCTCAAAATGCCTAATACGCAGCAAGACTCCCATGCCTAAGACGCAGGTGCCCTTCCTAGAATCCACAGCAGGTCCCACAGCACAGCCGCTACAAATTATTCTCCTCCGCCTAAGATTTCTCTTGGACCATCATAAGCATTATGTCGGTTGGGAATTCTCCGGAATGCCTCAAATTTTGATCACCTCCGGGGTTGAGACTTCTCTGGGATGCCTCCAATTCTGATCACCTCCGGCCTTGGCAATGCTGCTCGCCAACTGATTATAATTTGCATTAATGAGTTTAAATCTATAGGTCTAAGGATACTTCTGGTATAGAGAAGCACTCTAGTGTCTGGAAATGTCATTTCCAACACTATCATCCCATTGAACTTCCACATTTTTGGTTTCCTGGTCACCCATGACGTTTTTCACTGCCATTAGGATTCTAAGAATGTCTTTAAACTCTCCAAAATTGACTTTAGCTATTCTGCTGCCTGTCAGAATATTACCTTTGTGGTCGCGAACTATCGCGGCTCCAATAAGACCATTTATCGCCACATTAATTGTATTTTGAGATTTCGCAGGCCGCCAGAAGACTGATCCTTGCTTCTTCACCCTTGCTTGGATGATTTACAATGCAATCTTCTGAGTATGATTTTCCGCCTCCTCTGAAGCTATTACTCTAGGGATGGAATTATCCAATTTAGCAAATAGAGTATTTCTAAGAGTTTGGTGTATGCCGTAGTCGAGAGGCCTCCCATGATCAAGCTCATTCCCATATTTCCTGGCATCTGATTTTCCAAATCTCCCACATGCCAATTCCAAAGCACAGGATATTAATTATGCCCATATGAGAATATTGGCTTGGTTTCACTACCAAATCCAGGGCTATTCTGTTAAGATTGATATGTATCTCTAATCCATTCAACTCCTTTTGGCAAGCTCCCCCTGAGTGAAAACTGATCTATGTTTTCTGATTTGCTGCTTTTACAGCAGCAACATTTGGAAGCCAATTGAAATCCCTATTTTTTTATATGCTCATCTGTAGGAATTTTTTTTTTTCAAATAAATATTCTGTCAATAAATATGCAAGCTCGGAAATTTATGCAAGCATGAAAAATCAACAGACCGGAAATTTCAACAGAACCTGATCTTGACGATCCTGTTACTTGAATTTTTCAGTTCAAGGTTCGAGTATGCTGGTGCTGAACCATACAGCAATGACATCAGTGGAGATGCTGATTTCTTGCTGCTGTGGGAATAATGTGGTTCTACAGTTTGCTGGAGGGTTTGGGGGCCCCGACAAGGGTGGTTCGGGAGCGTTTCTCGACGACTCGGGAGAGTTCCCTGACCTGGTCTTTCGGGAGGTGCCGTGGGCGGCTCAGCCACAGTCCTCCGTCCACTATCAAAGTAGTTCCGTTCACAAATTTACCGGCGTCTGATGTGAGGTAGAGGGCAGCCATGGCGATGTCCCACTTCTCCCCGAGCTTGTACAACGGCATGTAATCTCTAGCCTTGCTCGTTATCTCATCAGGCGCTAGCTTACTCATGCCTACGGTATCACCGATTGGCCCTGGTGCGATCCCGTTGACCCTGATGTCATAGTCGGTGCCCCATTCCAGCGCTAAGTTTCTTGTGGTGGCATCCACAGCAGCCTTGCTTGGATGAATTTAGGCCAGGCCGAATTCCTGTTAATAAAGTTCCACGCCAATTTTGCATGAAGCGATTTCATCACTATAGACATTCAATTCAAATTTAATCCGCCTTCGTCATAACTCCTGCGCATTTTGCAGAAACTAACCCATTTTCTCCTTTTGTTCACTCACATAGCTCTTTCTATCCTGTTAATAACTCCCTTAGGAACAACAGTTGCAACCAAGGTATATATAGGTATAGAAGAAGCCACATATTGGATTAGCGTGAATTTTCCCCTAGCTGACAACAGAGTAGCTTTCCATCCTGCGAGACTCTTATTTAGCTTGGACTTTAGGGCTGAGAAGTCTTTCATTCTAGGCTTGCCCTTGCACAGAGGAGCACCTAGGTAGAAAGCTGGTAAATCAGATGAGATGCGGCCTGTTCTCCTGCCGATGATGTGCATCTTGGCCTGATCTATAGTCTTCCCATAAAAAATTCTAGTTTCGTTGCAGTTGAATTGATGGCCAGATGCTTTGCAAAAATCAATGATCAGTTCCATCAATTTAGAAATTGATTTTAAGTTACCCATTGTGAATATTAGCATAAATGAACCAATTGATCCTTGCTTTATCCTCCAATAATGCATGTCGATCACAAAGCTGGGTAGCCAGCCTTTTCTGCAGGTCAAGATAAAGCCTTTTCACCTTCCGAAGACCACGCCTCTTGCTGTCTTCTCTTGCTTTATATTAGTTTCGACAATACCAAAAATGACATCATTCCATTTCTCCAAAGCCCTTGACATCTTTCGAACCTTAAAAGAGAGAAATCAATCAGAGGATCAGTGTGAAGGCGACCACTTCAGGCTTCCACTACAACATCATAGAAATTTTCAAGCGTACTCCAGATACGCTGGTATTTGAACCCTATTTTCCTCCTCTTTGTTCTTCAGTTCTGATCAATAGAGGCGCATGAAGAGACACTACTCTCCCCAGATGAGTGATTTTCAAATTTGGGAAGCCCTCCATTGCGTGACCATTAACCAAGACTATATCAGGTCTGATCCAAATTTGACTACAACCTTCTTGGTTATTTGACCACGTGAAAGCAGGAGCTCTGTTGAAACCTGCATCAGCCACTCCAACCTTTGCCATGAAAAAATTGAAGTCCGTTATACTCCCATCATAAAATTTCTTGCTCCCTTTCTTCTCCTTCCTATCAGAGATAACATTGAATCACCAGCTATTAGCCAAGATTCAATCTGATTCGAGGTCGCATCAGCCAACTTCTACCATAATCTCTTGCGGTCATGCCTACTGCCCAAAGAATACACAAAACCTATTCTAACCTTGATAGATAATTGATCATTCTTGACCCAGCCAGAGATGCATCGGTCTTCAACATTAGAGACCTCAAAATTAAGACTGTCAACCTTTCCCCGTAATCCAAATGTATCTATTTACCTCTGGACTGCAGAAAGTTTTATTAAAGCCAAATTTCCTAGCCAGCTTCTTGAGCCTCGCCTGTTTGCTTTTGTGTCCTAAAATAACAAACATAAAAGGATTAAATTTTTGGGAAAGATTAAAAAGTTCATCTCTAGCTGAGATCTTATTATCTCCTCTAATATTCTAGATGATTGTATTAATCATAAGGAAATCAGCGGATTTTGGATAGAGTTCTGCTGCTCCTGCGGGTTGCCGGCACTCCTCTAATCTTTTTGCTGCCTTTCTTCCTTGCTTTTTTCTTAGCAGTGGGCTGCGTGTGCCCTGTTTCAGGCATTGTGTCCTCTTCAAATTTCTGCATTTGATCTGCCTCTTTGAGACGCCAATCTTCATCTTGTTGGAATTGGGATATATCTCCTCTGTCCCTGCAACTTCAAAATCGAAGGAGACTCTCCTGTATCTTTTGCTATCCTCTCATTTTCTTCACCAGATTTAACAATCTCTTGATGGAGATTTGCAGCTTCTTAACTCCTGCTGCCTCTATCCCTCTTTCTCACTCTTCGGGTTGCACATCGATAAATTGATTGGAACTCTTCTCGTTACATTTTCGAATGTCCTCCTCTTCCACTTTGTCTACATCGACATCAGAGTTGGTCTGCAAAGCTTGAAATCTGTTTGCTGAGCTGCCAAAACAACTATCTAATCTGTTTGGTTGTTTCTGGATTTTGGAGCTTTCCTCCTCTATCTATATTTCCTCTTCCGCTATGTTCTGTTTTTCCTCTGCCTCTACCTTTTCTTCTGCCTCATTGTCACATATCTTCCTTTCTCCTCCCATTTTTTTTCTGGATCTACTTGGGTGTTGGCTGCCTTTGCTACTGCAACTTGAGGCTTAATTTTCCTACATTCCATCATGTTGTAGCTCTGCATCTTGCATTTGGAGCAATATGCCAGCTTTCCTTCATAAATCTCTTCAAAATACTCTCCTTCTCCTGTAGTACTTCCTATATAGATCTCCAATCTCAACAATGGCTTCTTCAGGTCAATTTCCACTAGCATTCTAGCATATGCTGGACATGTTAGCTCGATTGATCTATCATCATCTTTAAGATATGTACCAATCTTGTCACCTATGGGCCGTAAAAAGCCTTCATTAAAGTAAGGGATATTCAAATGTGGAATTCTCACCGAAGCTATGCGTTTATTGTATTCATTCTTTGAATTAAAATTTGTCCAACGGAATAATCTTAACAAGAACCTTCCAATTTGATGAACTCCGCGGGCCATATCTTCGACTGTGTCCTCCATTGAGTTGAGGATTATCAGCTCATGTCTATCATCTAGACTTCCAGTGGTAACCGGACCTTTCACCTTCAAGCGTCGTATGATATGGGCTCTGATTTCCATGGTTACAAATAATGAATTATAATATAATATTATTTTACATTTAATTATTATAAAAATGTTTTCTTAAAGTTTTTGAGTATACTTTACTCTATGATATAAGTTTATTGGAGGTTAATATGTCAACTACTTAAATAATATTAATAACATATAGAGGGTACCTCTTATCCATGAAACGATTTTGTTTTATCACAATATCTTTAAATTCTGACCGATTACTGGCGTAAACTTTTCAGAGTAACTCTTCTGTGGCACGGGAGTAGGTACTCTCTCGTACGACGTCGTTTTGATTTATTTTAAAACGACGTCGTTTTGTGTTTGAGTTGAACTAAATTATGTTAGTTTTATTAGTACAAAACTACGTCGTTTCTATACTTTGCTTCCATATTCATCAGAATTTATTGGATATTTACCAGAATTACTTATATATTCACCAGAGTTGCTCCTATATTTATCAGATTATTTTTTGGTCTTTATTCATTATTTTTGCTTCCATATTCATCAGAATTCATTGGATATTCACCAGAATTGCTTATATATTCACCAGAATTGCTCCTATATTTATCAGATTATTTTTGGGTTTTTATTCATAATTTTTGCTTCCATATTCATCAGAATTCCTTGGATATTCACCAGAATTGCTTATATATTTACCAGAATTGCTTCTATATTTATGAGATTATTTTATGGTCTTTATTCATTTATTTTGCTTCCATACTCATTAGAAATGTCTCAATATTCACCAGAAAAGCTTACATATTCACCAGAATTGCTTTTATATTTATCAGAATATTTTATGGTCTTTTTATATTATTTTTGCTTCCATATTCATCAGAAATTTTTGGATATTCAGCAGAATTACTTATATATTCACCAGAATTGCTCCTTTATTTATCAGATTATTTTATATTATTTATTCATTATTTTTACTTCCATATTCATCAGAAATGCTTCGATATTCACCAGAATTGCTTATATATTCACCAGAATTGCTCCTATATTTATCAGATTATTTTTGGGTTTTTATTCATAATTTTTGCTTCCATATTCATCAGAATTCCTTGGATATTCACCAGAATTGCTTATATATTTACCAGAATTGCTTTTATATTTATGAGATTATTTTATGGTCTTTATTCATTTATTTTGCTTCCATACTCATTAGAAATGTCTCAATATTCACCAGAAAAGCTTACATATTCACCAGAATTGCTTTTATATTTATCAGAATATTTTATGGTCTTTTTATATTATTTTTGCTTCCATATTCATCAGAAATTTTTGGATATTCAGCAGAATTACTTATATATTCACCAGAATTGCTCCTTTATTTATCAGATTATTTTATATTATTTATTCATTATTTTTACTTCCATATTCATCAGAAATGCTTCGATATTCACCAGAATTGCTTATATATTCACCAGAATTGCTCATTTATTTATCAGATTTTTTATATTATTTATTCATTATTTTTACTTGCATATTCATCGGAAATACTTCGATATTCACCAGAATTGCTTATATATTCACCAGAATTGCTCCTATATTTATCAGATTATTTTATGGTCTTTATATATTATTTTTGCTTCCATATTCATCAGATATGCTTCGATATTCACCAGAATTGCTTATATATTCACCAGTAATTCTCCTATATTAATCACATTATTTTATATTATTTTTGCTTCCATATTCATCAGAAATGCTTCAATATTCACCAGAATTGCTTCTTTATTTATCAAATTATTTTATATTATTTATTCTTTATTTTTACTTCCATATTCATCAGAAATACTTCGATATTCACCAGAATTGCTTATATATTCACCAGAATTGCTCCTATATTTACCAGATTATTTTTTGGCTTGTATAATTAGTTTTGCTTCCATATTCATCATAAATGTCTCGATATTTATCAGAAATGCTTACATATTCACCAGAATTGCTCCTATATTTATCAGATTATTTTATGGTCTTTATATATTATTTTTGCTTATATATTCATCAGAAATCATTGGATATTCACCAGAATTGCCTATATATTCACCAGAATTGCTCCTATATTTATCAGATTATTGTTTTGGTCTTTATTGATTATTTTCGCTTCCATATTCATCAGAATTCATTGGATATTAACCAGAATTGCTTATATATTCACCAGAATTGCTCCTATATTTATCAGATTATTTTTTGGTCTTTTTATTCATTATTTTTGCTTCCATATTCATCAGAATTCATTGGATATTGACCAGAATTGCTTACATATTCACCAGAATTGCTCCTATATTTATCAGATTATTTTTTTGTCTTTATTCATTATTTTTGCTTCCATATTCATCAGAATTCATTGGATATTCACCAGAATTGCTTATATATTCACTAGAATTGCTCCTATATTTGACCTTGAGGTCAACTCTTTTCCTTCTTCTTTTTCGCTTCTACTCTTCAATTTAAGTTCACTGCTGGATTTCATGTGTTGAATTTGGTTATGCTTGTCCTGCTCAATGTGATAGTAATAGGCAGTGGTGGATCAGGATTCCAAACTAGTTTTTCTTCTTCATTTTTTCCAATTTAAAGATTCTTGGCTTGTTGTATTTTGTTTGATCTATTGTTTGCTTCAGACCATATGAGAGGATTCAGACACAGATCATAACTCCCATCAAGGATGCAAAGTGGATTGTTTGTACACAGTCACAACACCGGTCTAAGTCTAACATTTGCATGACCTTTACATGTTACACCTCGTAGAATGTTCTTTGATGTTCTTTAAACATGATGATGATGATTCTCTAGTTTAGAACCTGGATGAGAATTATAAGTCTCCACACCCAACCCAAGATGGCTTCATTTTGTTTTTCTCTTACATGCTGCCTGGAGCCACTAAAATTGTTCCATATTTCTGTAGATGTTCTCATTGGATATAATTGTTCCTATATATTTATATTCATTGGATATTCATTATTTTATATGATAAATATATGAGCAATTCTGGTGAATATATAAGCAATTCTGGTGAATATCCAATAAATTCTTATGAATATTGAAGCAAAAATAATGAATAAAGACAAAAAAATAATCTGATAAATATAGGAGCAATTCTGGTGAATATATAAGCAATTCTGGTGAATATCCAATGAATTCTGATGAGTATGGAAGCAAAAATAATGAATAAAGACCAAAAAATAATCTGATAGATATAGTAGGAATTCTGGTGAATATATAAGCAATTCTGGTGAATATCCAATGAATTCTGATGAATATGGAAGCAAAAATTATGAATAATAACCAAAAAATAATCTGATAAATATAGGAGCAATTCTGGTGAATATATAAGCAATTCTTGTGAATATCCAATGAATTCTGATGAATATGGAAGCAAAAACAATGAATAAGGACCAAAAAATAATCTGATAAATATAGGAGCAATTCTGGTGAATATATAAGCAATTCTAGTGAATATCCAATGAATTCTGATGAGTATGGAAGCAAAAATAATGAATAAAGACCAAAAAATAATCTGATAAATATAGGAGCAACTCTGGTGAATATATAAGCAATTCTGGTGAATATCCAATCAATTCTGATGAGTATGAAAGCAAAAATAATGAATAAAGACCAAAAAAATAATATGATAAATATAGGAGCAATTCTGGTGAATATATAAGCAATTCTGGTGAATATCCAATGAATTCTGATGAGTATGGAAGCAAAAATGATGAATAAAGACCAAAAAAATAATCTGATAAAAATAGGAGCAATTCTGGTGAATATATAAGCAATTCTGGTGAATATTCAATGAATTTTGATGAATATGAAAGCAAAAATAATCAATAAACATAAAAAAATAATCTGATAAATATAGGAGCAATTCTGGTGAATATATAAGTAATTCTGGTGAATATCCAATGAATTCTGATGAATATAGAAGCAAAAATAATGAATAAAGACTATAAAATAATCTCATAAATATAGGAACTGTTCTGGTGAATATATCAGCAATTCTGATGAATATGGATGAAGAATGAGACTTATGCTGATTAATTTGCGGATTTTTCACTGATTAATTTGGAAGCCTCTCTCTCCCATTTTCGTCCCATCCGTTGCAGACTTACGCTGATTAGGTTTCGATTTCCATACGCTTTACTTACTTGCGCTTATGGTTGTGGCCGACGACGATTCTCCTTCCGAAACCTCCACTCGTCGCTCGGTCAGTGCCCCAACCTTATCCTCATTCGTCTTTCCATACTTGTTCGCTTCGGTAACTAAATTTTAGTGTTGTATATTTATGGCGCGCGTAGAAGCGTACAAGGGTTCAGACGCAGCGACACGGCCACGCTGCTGCTGAAAGCGGAGAAAAGCACAGCGGGCCTAGTGATGATATGCCAATTCTCCTACCAGACCCAAGCGAGGTCGCCCCACCTCTGAGGGTACTTCCGCCGCCTCTGCTGCGTCCTTGAGACTAATTGGTATCTCACCACGCTACATACTCTTTTTGAACTGTCTTTGTCTTTGTATTACTTATTTGTTTGCACAAATTCGATATATGTTAGCTTTAACACGGAGCTCAATTTTGAAGTTCGTCTTCTTCATTCCTAATGTGATCTGTGCCCAGGTGTCTGAAAAAAGCGGACATTTGCAGGCTATTACTATTAGTTTATTATTGTAAGGTTCCAGTCTGATCTGAACAAGAATATGAATCAATGTGACTCAAGTTCCTTGCCTACATAGTGAAAATCAACTTTGCGTTCGACTTTGACTGGTAGGTAATAATTGAAGACGTGGAGTGTCTTTCCACTGTCCGTATTGATTACCACTGTCCGTATTGATTACGCGGACCCACCCAACTAGGGTGTCGACTTAGGTCGAGCGCCGCCGACGAGAACTCGGACTGCTCCACCACACACGACGCACCGCTCTCCACTTCTGAAAAACAAATAGACGGATAAACAGAAGGGTTTGCTAGTCAGTCATCGACAGAGAGACGCCATTTTTCGCTAGCAGACCGCTCGAAGCGACGCCCGTCGATCCGCTGACAGAGGTTGATACGAACGACGCAACAGCCTGGTGCATCCCATACTTGATCTGCCGTCGTGGGAACAACGGACAACGACCCCCACCGGTCGTCGATCGAACTCTTGATGTGAGCCGCATCGACCTCCATCATCATCTCTACACTGTCAAACAGATTAATTTAATCAATAAAGTCAAAATGACGGTAATTTTCCTGAGACGAAGATGACAGATGCGGGGAGTTGAGTTTGACGAGTTTGACTCGCGTTGACCAACGAGTTGACTCCGTGCATTATCCCCAAACTTGTCCAGAACTGTGCCGGTAGAAAACTTGAAACAAAGTTTTCTGTGCACGCATCAAGTAAACACCTATATCTTTTTCCCAACGTCACATGCAGAACCAAAGCAGATGTAAAAATTAGTACGAATATTCTTCTAAGATCGTTGGAAAATACATCGTTTAATTTGCTAAAAAAACAACAGCATGTGAATGAAAAATATTTAATTTATTAATCGAATCACCGCATTGGTTTACCTTAAAAAAATATTTGTGTGAGGATTAAAACAAAATTCTCCCTCAAGGTTACAGTTTCTTCTCAATACACAAAGAGAAGAGACCTCATTGAAAATTTCTTCGTAACCAACATTCAAAATTGAGAAAGGAATTATCTTTTAACTGATAACTATACGATAAATAACTATCCAAATCCATTTCACCTTCTATGTTCAAAAAATGTTTATTACTTGAGCTAATAATTCGATGCCCCACATATTCTGAGTTTGTTTCTATTTTATTCAAGACATAAAATATTATGCATAGGGGTACAAATTCTTTTGAAATGAACTTGACTGATAGCAATAGTAAGTCACTAGTTTAATATAGACTCAACCCTAAGAACAAATTCTGAATTTGTTCGGTTGATAAGTTCGGCATTTTTTATTCGTGTACGATTGTTTTCTCTTTTTGAGCAGATTGAGCGATGTTAATTTACAACCATCTTAGGTCGAGCTAATCTTTACATCTACTCCGATTTTTGGTTTTACATGCGACATATGGAAAATATGAGGGGTGTTTTGTTATGCGTGCAGCAGAGAGCTTGGTTTGAAGTTGTTTATCGACACAGTTTTTGATGGTGCTGTATCTGGACAACTTTGGGGCATACACACGGAGTCAACTCGTTGGTCAAAGCGAGTCATCTCGAGCTCCACTCGTCAAACTGAACAAACACTGGCTCCCATAACTATTTTATCAAAAACGGATCATGTTCAAATAATGTGTACATGTGGTCCTGCCTACGTCTTTCTTTTTCATGTCTTCTGGACAATGCATTAGGAGTAACAGCAGGCCACAGTTGCCAAGTATTATTAGAAGTCTCTTTAGCAGCTTAACCAAAAAATTGCAAGATAAGTGTCATTAGCTTGAACCTCTTAATCCAATTCAAACCGCCACTTAGAATTTTTTTTTAGGAGACCATCTTTTGACTAGCTGATATTTCCTTTTCTAAGTTCAAGAAGGCACACAAGAAAATCAAGCGGATCCAGAGCTGATAAAGAAAACAACACCCATCAATCCATCCATCTAGCAATCAGGACAGATATTCACATCAAAGGCATCCTCGATGAAGCAGTGGAGTAATCATCTTGTGCAGTACTCCTAAACAACCAAGCGCCAAAATAGGAAATCAAATCACTCGGCAAGTGAAATTGAAGATAGCAGTAACAAATTTGGAGTTGTGAAGGAAAGGAAGGAACATCAAATTTGGAGGCTGAAGGACACTAAGGGCTTTGTTTGGTTTAGGGAAAGTTTCATGGAAAAGAAATTTAGGTGAAAAATTAGAGAAATTTTTTATTTGGTTTAGATGAAAAATTTCATGGAAGAAAAATATGATGAAAAATTGTACGAAAAATTTTAATTAATAACAATAGAGAATGATATTTTTCTTTAAACTTTCCATGATAAAACAATCATGAAGGATTTGGATCCGTTCTATTTTCTCCAATTTTCCTTTCCACCAAAATTTTCCTACACCATTTCATGGAATCCATTTGGTTTATATAAATTGATATAATTTATATTCTATTTGGTTATATAAATCATATAAATTTTCCTTCATACTTTTATCATATATAAATTTATATTTATAAACCAAATTCATATAAATTTCATCATACTTTATATAAAATTTATATTTATAGTTTCCATGAATTTTTTATATAAATTTATATAAAATTTTCATTTTGGTTTAGGAAAAATTTGGTGGAAAGGAAAATTGGATGGAAAATAAAATGAAATCTAAATCCTTCATGGAATCCATTTCATTTTTCATTTGTTTGTTTATCATAGAAAATTTAAAGAAAAATGTCATTCTCTACTATAATTAATTAAAAAATTTCAAATAATTTTCCAACATACTTTTTTTCTATGAAACTTTTTATTTAAATCAAACAAAAAATTTCTCTAATTTTTCGTCTAATTTTTCTTTACATAAAACTTTCCCAAAACCAAACAAAGGTATAGTAAATTTCGTGGAGGCGCATGAGGGTTTTCCAGGGGTGTGAATATATTGGGCCTCTCTGTTTAAGCCATTTACAATCATTATTATTTTATTATTGTAAAATTTTTATTATTATTTATTAATTGATATTACATTTATCAGACACAGGTTTTGATGGTGCTGTAACTGGACTTTGGGGCATACGCCCGGAGTCAACTCGAGCTCCACTCGTCAAACAGAACTCCCCCACCTCTGAAACTTTATGGCTCATCTCTGATCTCGGAAATTGCTGGCTGTATACAGATGACGAATTCAAAGCCTCTCACAGCGAGACCTAGGCGACGTTTCGGAGAGCGAAAAGGGCATCAGGCTTTGATTGGGCTGATCGGTGGGAAATGAAGGAACCGAACACAGGCGACGCTGAAGTGGGCTTGCTAAGAGATGCCGGATCTGACGAAGTCGGAGCAAAGCGGTATGAGATGCGGTGCTGGCTCGCTTCGGGCGGCCGCGGAAGCAAGGCGAATATCTCCAGATCTAGTAGCATGTATGGCAGCACATCTTATGATTGTTGTTGTTGCTAGCGACAAATATAACCAGTAGCTGGCCCCGGCTTAGCGAAACCTCTTCTCTGCTCTGGTTATGAGATGAATTCGGATTCGTCAGCGGGTCAGGATGGTTGGCCTGAGCATGCGTATGGGATTGGTTGGATCCGATGAATCATGACTGCTCCGGCTTGAGTTTTTGTAGATCTGATGAATCTCATCAGATCGGCTGTCGGCGAGTCGGAACGTGTACCAGACGGATCAGATCCCGACAGAACTCGCGGTGGCTTGTGTTGTTGGATCTGCGGGCTGGGACAGGATCTCAGCGGATGAGATTCAACTACACGCTGCTATGACTCACTGGAAACTCGACAGCACAGTAGTAGCTGGTTCTGCGGTGAAGCAGCGCGAATGGTGGACCTGTTGATTCTGCAATGCGACGGTGGTATCGCTCCGAGGCTGACTGCGCGGAGGCTGCGTAGTGGCGGAGATCCGATCGAACTGCTCTGGCGATGTCGAAGTTCTCCGCGCTCCGTTGTCGGATCAGTGGCTGGTGCAGGAGATCGAGGCGGAGCTGTTCTGCGGCTCCACGGGCTGTTGGCTCAGTCGTAGAATTTTGGTCGCTGAACAAGCCGTCGAAGGTGGAAATGAGTGACTCGACAGCGGACTGCTGAGGAGCAGTTTCTCGGCATTGCGGCGCTGGCAATAGGCATATCTCAAAGCCCCAGCTGATTTGGACCATTAATTCTTATCGAACCGTTCCTGTTGAAGGTATGGTTTGATTTTAAACCGAATTTTTAATTCAAATTTAATTTATGCGGAACTGGGAGGGGATCGGTCGGTTAATCAAATGGAATTGTTGTTCGGTTAATCGAATTAAATTAACCGAATTTTAAAAGTCTCCATCAATAATCGAACTGAATTATATGATTAATCGATAATTAAATTAATTTGGTTATCGACTAAACATTCAATTAACCGAATGAAATTAATATATTATATAAAACCAATATATTTATGTGTGAAAATTATTTTTTATTTAAAAATTTATTTTTTTGGTTAGTTCGATTAATCGAATTAAAAATATTTTTTTTCATTAACCAAATTGAATTAATCAATTTTTTTTCTGTCGGGGTAGGCCTGGTCTGATTTAGGCTCGGTCTAGGTTCAATTATGGACTAATGCTGAGCTAGGCTAGACCTGGCATGACCTGGGCTGAGAATTGAGCTGGAAAAGGCTCAGGCTAGTCTGGGTTTGATTAATTCTTGCCTAAGTTTGAATCTTTGACTAGGAGTAAAACAAAGAGACGTTTGGTTGTTTCAAATTAAACCAACTATCTTATGGTCTGATCAATGATTTAATGCATATTAAAATTGGATTGGTATAGATCCAATTATATTGATTTAGTTATTAAATCAGATTGTGACATTGAATTAAGATGGTGTCAATAGATCAGAATTTTGGTTCAACTATTGATTCAACCACTGGGTCTAGTTCAAATTTGAAGAAATTGATATTTCTGAAATTTTCATTTGTAAGCTATTTTGATAAATTATCCCAGTCGATCTCATGGAAGGGACATAAAATTAATTGCTTTAAATTTCTCATGGATTGAAGTTTTCAATTATGAGATCTAATGTTGTGAAGCTAGCATAATTATTTGTGTAATTTTGGTAGAAATTCAACTTGCTAGAATTTGTTTTCTAAATGTCATAATTTATGTTAGGTGATAAATTAATCATTTATGTGGAAATATGGATCGTATGATCTGATATAAGTTGCAAGTCGTATTTTGTATAATTAATTTATATCATGTATACATCGAAAGATGTTGGTTAGGATTATTATGATTTCTTACCTTAAATTAAATTTCTTCCAAAATTGTTATACGAACAACGACAATTGATGCATGTGTTAAACAAATTGTCGTCACGCGTGTATTAATCTTTGCGCTAGTATTGTGCATATGAATTAAGGCAAATTGTAGAATTGTCGGATCCACACTCAAAATCAATTGACAATGAGTGGGGGAGTCCAACTATATATAAGGATTACTTAAGAGATTCCACTGGGCGATGTGGGTTAATACCACTATGCTCAACACTCCCCCTCACTTGCGAGGACCTTCGTTAACCTCGACAAGTGGGACCTCGTGCGGACCTAGTTAAC
>NQLW01000088.1:78891-116840 GCA_002312845.1 Kalanchoe fedtschenkoi
GCAATTGAATAAACAATGATAGTTTAGAGTCACTTTCAGGTTTTTCCCTTTATTTTCCTATTTGATTTCAAAATTTCAAAGTAGGGATGTCTGAGAAACTAATTACCAGGTCATGGCCGTTCGGAAGCGGTCTACTAGCGCGAGCCAAACCATCAACAGTCTCATCCCATCCCCTCGTAATTGTATCGTTTTCATTAAAACACTCATTCAGATGAACATTATGTTCCTTGGATGATCTATTATGTTTATCAGATGAGCTACTATATTCATCAGATGAGCTGCATGTTCATCGGATTCTAATAGGTCTAGACCGGCCAAATCGAAAATTTTCAAATTTGGACCATACCACACCAGTTTGTACCGAATTAATAAAAAAATAAATATTTTTATCAAAATAATAATTAAATAATTATTTTATTTATATTTTAAGATGGACAAAATTAATTATCATACTAAAAATATTATTTTTGTACTTACAAAATATGAAATCAGTCCATTCCGGTCCGGACCGAAATTTTCAAGATTTGCACCGGAAACCGGAATCCTTAAAATTAGTGGAACAAAAACCGAATCGGAATCCTTAAAAAACTCTTCTGAGGGTTTGAAATAAAGAGGCAAAAGAAAAGCAGTTTACATGGGTTTTCGTTTCTGTTGCGTTCTCTGCAGCTTCTGCCATTTGAGGTATATATATCTGGTGTAGGACTGTAGGACAGGCCGGAGAATTGAAGACCATGACGACGCTGCCCCATTGCTTCATCGATAACGGATTTCCGCTCAGCAAGAAAGATACCACTATGCTGACAAACTTGCGAGTCGTGGTAATGGTGGTGTTTCTCCAGGGACCCGAATCGGCTGATGATCAGGAAGATGACGTTCTGAACAACAGCGCTGCCTCGGGATGATGCATGCAGAACCGCACCGCCTGATACCCGATGGCCTGTGGCTAGCCGAACATGTAAATCGTGTTATATATAATGGTGCCCCAAAGGTTCATTCCGAGCATTATGTCCCACGCGCTGGTCTTTGGGTACCTTGCAGATATTGAATCCTGAGTCGCGTTGGTGAATCCGTCGAATGTCGGGTTCACGAAGCACAGTCCGTAACCGAGGGGCGCGTTGGGGTGAGCCTGCAGTTTGCTGATGGTTTTAGCACTTGTCTACCAAAAGAGTGCAAATGTACTCAGGACTTCGCCAGAGTTCCCATAAGCATTAATTACTAGAATCATTTTTTTGAGGATTTCGCCAGGACCTGAGCTGGATAACTGATATATATACTTCAAAGCTTCGAATTCCCATTTCCGGGCCGATGGTATTTGTTATCCCAGCACTCCAATAAGTCCGCCAAAGAGCTCCACCGGAGCTGCCGCTTGACCAAATCATCAACATGATAAATGACCAGCATTATCCTTGATTCCTTGTCTCGTTGTGTCTGACAAAACCAAAGCCCTGCTTATCTCATTATGTCTTCAGTTTGCGCCTCTTGTTGATTGCAAAAGGATACAAATTCAAACCCTCTTGAACGCCCAGTCTTTTGATCACACATTATCCTTGGTCTGTGCATCAGAACAACTGGGATAGATAGATAGAAAAATAGGAAAACAAACCTGGGGCTCAGTAACCTCGAGGCTCCTAACTTCGGGGATCAGGTCCACCTGGAGAAGCATGACGAGTCAGGACTTGATGAATCCGTCGCGCACGGTCAGAGACAGGACGATCGAGATCTGCTGAGTGTTAATCCATCAGCATTCCGACCTGGCTGGGTTGAGAGAAGTAGAAAGGGGAGGATGTGTGCGTCTGCATTTTTTGTTTTTTTTTGGGCATGAAACATGTGTTTTTAACGTCAGTTTGTAATCGATTAACCGTGTTTGTTTTGAACAGACGACTTGCACCTTATTTATAAAATGTGATCTTTCGGATTATAATTAGATAAATGACGGTAGTTCGGAATCTTTTAAATTTTTTCTCTAATTTTTATTAGACGTTATAAAATATTCTTTGGTAAATTTATGGAGATATTACAATCAAATATTATATTAAAATATTTATTAAATATCCTGAGTAGACTCACCAAAAATTTCTAGCAAATACTAAAAAATATTGATATTTCCGATGAGTTTTTAATGATATATTTTACTCATGATAATATAAAACAATATATAACTGCTGCTTAAAACAAAAAATAACAAGGTGTTGGCCTAGTGGTATTGGATGTTGTCTAACAACCTCAAGTTTCTGGGTTCAAGCCCTATTGGTATCGCATTTACGCTTAGATACACTGGAGGCCCGCAGTGAGTATGGGCGTACACTATCAAAGTGAAGGGGGAGTGCAGCCCCCTTGGGAAATCCCTATCAATCCTCTTTAAAAAAAATAAAAATAAAGTTAGCTAAAACAAAAATAACACCCAAAAAAGCCCAAAATTATATTTTTGGGCTAGGCCCAATCCTTGTCCGCTTGTTGATATATTTATCTAATAATAGCTTAAATTTAAATCACCCAACTTAAATAAATTTATATTGAAATTTACTAATTTAGATCCATCAAGGATAAAAAATATGAAAAAAATATCTACACATGTTCCGCTTGTAACATTTTACTGGTAAAATATTTATTATTTGACAAATTATAAATGTCTATAATATATTTTAATGATTCGATACAATCATAAATAAACTAAAACATATCACTTCAAGTTAAAATTCATGATAATAACATCATATAAGTTATATAACAGATTATGATAAAGTATTATATATAAGGCTTTATAATAATACTTATTATACTTAATAAGTATGGCGTTATACTATATGTTATTCAACTTAAAATATTTTTAACTTATAATCTCTATTTTAATGATATTTTAAAATATCATCATAACATAAGTGTTTAAATTATACATCTATGCTATATAATGTGAAATAATTCGCTTTAATTAATAGTAATACAAAGTAATGTTACATTGTGATATAAAATAAGGGAAAAACTCAAATAGGGTCCTGAACTATCATCGCTTACCCAATTGCGGGCCGAACTACCATGATTTTGAAAAAGTGTGTGATGAAAAAAATAAGGATTAATTTTCTAAAATAAAATTTACCATTACATTCCTAAACTAATATTACTATTAAACTTAGATTTGTATGCAAAAATTCGGTCGTTTGTTTATCAAAAGACGTCATTTTCTTTATGTGGGCAAAAATTTAATTATCCAATCATATTACATTTTATTAAATAAACTGTTTTAAATTATCAGTTAAGAATAGTCATATTTATTTATAGCAATTATAATTTATATTACACAATTTTAAATACGTTACAATAATTAGCACGTTCATAGTTTTAAAATTTGTTAACATGAAACTTATTCTATAATATGTGTTAAACTTAAATGTAATGGAAAATAAGCGTGTAAAGTTACGTTAATATAGTAACGTAATTTTGAATATTGTTACAAATACTTTTAAAACATCACAGTTAATCTGAAAACAAGATCGGACAAATAAAATTAGTGAATAATAAATAAGTAATTTTAATATTAAAACATGATAAAATATCCGAGTTATTGCTGATTATATTTTTATATATACTTTATAGTACTTAATACCATTTATTTATAAACTTAGTTTAAATATAAGCTTATGACATGAATAATAATTAATACTTGGGATCTGATGTGATAATGATTTTAACTATTGAGGAAGTACTGAGGTAAACCAAAATGATCTAAACTACCATTTCCACTCTTTTGATGCTGGTGTTATTGAGGAAGTAAGGATACGGCGAGACAAGGGCTTTGGTTTTGTCAAATACAGCACACACCCTGAAGCTGCTCTAGCTATCCAGCTGGGGATTGCCAACTCTATTCTTTATGGAAAGCCAATTAAGTGCTCATGGAGCAGCAAGCCCACACCACCAGGAACAACTTCAAATCCACTTCAACTCTATTCTCTCTATCCAGCTGTATTGGTGAACTGTCTGTTCACTATGGTGGTGAACTACATGTTCACCATGGTGAATAAGAAATTATTCATCATGTTCTTTAATCGGCAATCTTATACATGATTCAGTGCCCATTGATGGCAATGAGGTGCATATTATAGGATATATCTTGTATGTCTTTGATTTCTGTAAATTTATTCATTTGAGATGTAATTTCTGGATTAATGAACTCTTTGTTCACCACGATGGTGAACTATCTAGATTGATGAACTATTTTTGTGGATAAATGACACAGTTGTTTACTTTATATTATGTTGATTGATGTGTTTATGTAATTTCTGTATTGGTGAACTGTCTGTTCACTATGGTGGTGAACTACATGTTCACCGTGGTGAATAAAAGTTTCACCATCATCATGAACAGAAACCAGCTAAGAAATCATAGTGGTGAATTACTAGTGAAATGTAATATTTCATCATTTTTGCCATCTATTTATTTTTAAAATTTTTAAATTTTTAACAAATCAAACCACAGTGGTGAACTATCTATTCACCATGGTGGTGAATTATCCATTCACCATCATCGTGGTGAACAGAAATCAGCTAACAAATCTAAACGGTGGTGAACTATCTATTCACCACATAGTTGTGTGGAATTTTTTTTATTTTCAAAATTTTTTATTTTTTATTTTTTTAAAAATTTTATATTTATTTTTATCTATTACATTTGAAATGTCTCAAAATCAGAAAATACATGATTAACTCACATTTGGCTTTAGTCTAAATGAGTGGCTAAGAATTGTCCACTATTTACAACGAAATATGTGTTTACACCGGATCCCCCCCCCCCTATATATATATATATATATATACTCATTACTTCAAAAACATAATCAATCCATAACCAACATATATATCACATGATAATTTTATAATATTGCATTTATTAGTTCCCAAACATAATATCTAATTTTTGATTATACAGTCATTTTACAATCTCAATTATCATGCACTTGGTTTCACATTGAAAAATGCACCTCTTATAAAAAAAATGCTTGTGTATAAAATAATCGCAATCATAATATTTTCCATTTCAAATTTCTTTTAAAATAATTTTAGTATTCTTTTTATTAGCTTATTTTATAATTATATTGACGATATAGCAGGCATGCAATAAGGGGGAAGTGGAGAATCACTATTGATCCCTTTTTTTTTAAAAAAAAAAGCAGGCATGCAATAGTCAATTTTGATTTTTTTCCTTCTAGAAGAAGTAATTAAATTAGAAGTTGAGCTCAAAGAGAATATATTATTTAAAAATGTAAAGTAGTTTTTTCTTTTACTTGCTCTCAGGCGATCTTGATATATAGTTGGGCTCCCCCACTCATTGTCAATTAGTTTTGAGTGTAGATCCAACTATATTAATATGGTATCAGAATGGGTTTTAGTCGCACCCTTCGTATACGCCCGTGACGGTTACCTTTGCGCGCACGAGATCTCCACTTGCTGCCCTTATCAGAGGCTCTTGCAAGTGAGGGTGGGTGTTAAGCTGTGATTTCGTCCCACATCACCCATTACATAAAGTCTATAACGATTTTAATGTATAGTTGGACTTCCTCACTCAACGCTAGTTGGTTGAATGTAGATTCAACTATATTAACAAAAAAAGTCCGATTTTACATTCCAATATATATGTATTCTACATGGTCAAAGTAATTTTACTACTTTATTTAAGTAAACATTACAAAGTAATCAATTTTAACATATTGAATGACATTTGAGAAGAATAAATGATTAAAAACATAAACACGGATTTAACAAGTGAACAAGTCAATGAAGTGGAATACGGGAATGCATATCTTACTTCGAGATTACATTAAATAATATGTATGTTTCTGTATATCTCATGGGATAAATACTGATTGAAAAGAGTATTCCACGCATCTAGTCGTCCACCAGTCAACAAATCGAACATAAGTGCGATGAAGATCACAAAATCTTATTAAAATAATCAAGATAAATCTATAAGATCAAAGAAGAGAGAAACAATGTACATATAAGGACAAAGAAGCCTACCTTCATTACAACTCTCACCAAAACTTCTTGGTGCTGATTTGGAAACTTTGAGCTATTGTGCAAGACAATGGGTGCCATATTTTTCTTTTTCTGATTATATATGTAATACATCACAGAATCAGTGAGAGAGTCCGTTGATCGAATGATGCATGCCTGCGTAATAATTCAGATATGACAAGAAGAATCTATACCTCGAGAGGCCCGCTCCAATGCCATTTCAATGTATAAGATGTAGAAGTTCTTGACCATTCCGTTTGAAGAAGTGTCCGAATATATTTTCTATAACTCAGAGAGTGGTAAACCAATCTCAGGTTGGTGTTTCACACGCTTGTTTATGTGGTTGAGGATCTCAAGCACCTGCCCCAAAGATTAACAAAAATAATAGCCTGAATATTTGCCACCGATAAATATTTTGTAGAATACACTTAGAAGGAATACAACATAAAGCAACCATGACAAAATGACTTGCCCATATTGCATCTCAAAAAATAAATAAATAAAACTAATAGCATTTAGAAGCAAGAATTTGATTAGGAGGAAAGAATCACTAGCTATTTTACAAAGTTAGTTGAACCCAAATCGGATATACACAGAGCCAATACACTGATATGATAGTTAAGTAAGATTATATAAGTATAGTGAAAAAATCAGCAGCATCACATGTCGACAACACTTGAAGTATGAGGATTGTATCGATATTCAAATTTATTGGAATAAATTACACCAAAACGTGTTATATTCAGTCAGTCTACAGAGGATGACTCAGAATTTCGAAAATCAAACAAAGCCTTTATTTATCAGATGTTGTAGGTAGCTTTGGCCATTTTATTTAGCAAGTTTGAAACTTCAGCTGTTTGAGTTTCGATAAATTATTGAGTTTAGATTTTCAGATTTTTATTTTGATACGTCCGCTTAGTATTTGCTAGATTTTCGTTTGAGTGAGGGAGTAGTTGCATTTGGTGGTTTGTGACATGTTGATGAAATTGTGGAGGTGCATTTTTTGACGTTAAATTTTAGTTATGAGGATTTATAGTGATTGATGGGTGGTGTTTTCTAATGCAGAACTAGGCTGGTTGCTGTGGCGACTCAGAAGTTTGTTTCAGATGTTGCGACTGAAGCTCTTCAGTATGATATTTTTGAACTTCTACTATAACATCACTTTAGGAACTAGTGTCTTGTAATGAATGAAGAAATATTATTCACTAATGTGGTGGGCATGTTATATAATGTAGGCAGTGCAAGGCAAGGCAGTCGGCTGTAGTCAGGGACAAAAGATATAAACAACATTCTTTGCGGTTTTTATCACCTTTTGGTCTAACGTTGGGTATTGTGGGTGATGTTTCTCGGATCATAGCTTGTAATGTGACAGGATAAAAGGTTGGTTTTGACGATGGAGGATCTCTCAAAGGCTTTGGGCGAGGTAAGTAGAGAGATTAATGGCTTTTCTCTTGTTGTTTTTGGGAGTTGGCTCTATTTAAGTATCCCTTTTGGAAGCCAGCAACCACCTCTATACGATTTGGTTAGAATTATCATGAAAGCTAGTTTCAATACATCTTACCAGCAGGCAGCCTCGGCAAAATTATTGGTAAGAATGAATTTCTTGATGGGCTGCTTGGTGCCATATTTTCTGTGTTTGAGTAGCTGTTTGTATAAAAAAAAAATGGATCTTGAACTTTTTTTTTGGTTTATTGGACGTACCCGGTGACATTCTCTCGCGATCTGCAACTGATGGACTGTTTTTGATAGTATGGCGTGAACGTGAAGCACCAAGAGTATTTTGCGGACAGCCCTTCAAATGGAATGGATGAGTAATCAAAACTATCGAATGTTGCGAGAAAATCTTATGTTTCATCTAGTTGGGCATATGTATGAAAACAGCCATTTGTATGAAAAACAGCAGGATTTAGTATTAGAGAAATTTACGTTTCCGATAATCAATTCCTCTTAATTTTACAGCTTCTCCATTCAGTTGAAAGTGATTGATTACTACGGCGAATTCTGCTAGAGATCTGCTTAGACAACTTCATTAATTACTTCTTGCACCCAGCTATTTTATTTTCAGGCTGTCATTAATGCCCACATCTATTCAAGACTCAAGTTCCTCGTTGTTGGTAATTCTCCTGACGATGAGTGGCCCAACTGGAACCTTGCCTGATTTTGGCTGGATGTCCTGCAGATCATGTTCATTAATGTAAGTGAGAAAAATCTCTGTTAGTTTCTGGAAAGAAGACATAGCTTCGACACAGATGCTATATATCTCTTCACCTGATCAAAAATAGCAATTGGAATGGCAAGTGTCGCCACGACATTTGGTGCGTTGACTATCACAGAAAGACGTCCTTCGCAAGGGCAGCATGACAGCAGGAGATACACCTGAAGTCACAGTGCAAGTCTTCATTCGATCTCACTATGTAATGTTATCTACTAAATAATTTAATTGGCAGTCTCTTTCTCTAATTGATCTGTTCTTTTGAGTAGCCAAATTTGGAGAGGTAGTTGATGACATCAAGGAAATGTTGCTTCCCTCTCTCATCAACTCTTATGCCCTCAAAAACTAACCATTCGGAGAATCTCGGCTCCACAGGGCCGATTTCGAAGATAGGGTTGACATGGAGCTTCGTCGGTGCCATTGGTGTCAGGTACTTCTCCATCCCGCCTCTTATGATCTCGCACCTATGCATAGTCCATGTAATGTAGGTTTCATATCATGTCAGGTAACTCTGAAGTAAAGTTCAATTTGATTTCATCAAGCCAAGGTTTAGCTGCAGACTTACTTCAATTCTAGAGAGCCGCTCATCTCAATGGCTCCGCAGAATGAGACTTCACCATCACCTTGAAAAGTGCATGCATGTCTCCTGTGCTGAAGTTAGCTACTTCGACGAAAACAGGTAAATATACTTTTGAACCGCGACTTAGATTTTTGATATCGCATTTCCTCCATTCTCCCGCCCCGGGATAGTCCTTGCTGCCTCACGGGCGATTTTCTCTCTTTCCAGAGTCTCTCGTCCAATCTGTTTAATTATGTGAAAAAAATACCATAGAACCCGATCAAAAAAACCATAATTAAAAATAAACCTCTCAAACCAAATTTTCCTCTGGCATCCATTTGGCGTTGGAAGGTTCGCCAATGGCCCTGTGTGAAGAACTTCACAGAGTTTCAATGACTCGAGCCCAGTGTCCACTAGGTCTTTCTCCCTTTGATTCCAAATCTCCAAAAGCTCCATAGACGGAGCAGTCCCAATTATCCCTGGGTGAGTTAGTCCAGGAAACCTTACACCTGCAAGTATCAATCATTATTATATGTATGCAGTCTTAACTCCTTCACTGTATGTTTCAGAATGGGATTATCCGCTGCAGCCCGAAAATGACATTGTTTCATTCCTTACTAGTCAAATGAAGGTTTTTGGATGGGTACCAAAACTACAGTATTTGATATCTGGCCTGAAACAAAGTCATTTTGACTCTTAAAGAACCAAGCAATTATGGTTTGACACTGCAACCAGGATTCTGTGCAAGAGGATCCGAATCCCTATGTTCCCCCCCACACATGAAGTCCTGGGTGAGACGTCAGATTTTGTATTATATGAAGAGTGAAAGTTGTCACCTGGTATGTGGGGAGAGTATGCATGTGTGCCTTTAAAGTACTAAATCGCTTTTGTCGCACAAGGAAAGTGATCCGTGTCAAATGTTGTAGTGGAGAGGACCCAAGTTGCAGATTTCAACTGCAAGAATATCACCTGGACTTACCCACTTCCTTTGTCTGCATCCACCACTATGAGCGGTCCGCTCAGATAATGCGTCTGCTCGAAAACAAGAAAGATGATCAGTTCACAAATCAACAGCTGGGATTTAGAATTCAGCTGCAAGAGGAGCGGCTCACTATTGAGAGGTCTATAAACTTCACATCAGCTGCAGAATCATCATCATATTTGATCTCCCTCCGGTCTAGTCCACCATCTCCACTCAGCATCATCTCATGCTCCTTCACCTCCGCAACAGGTGGAATGTGCCGGTGCCAGCGGTTGTGGAGAGGCTATTCTTGCTCCCATGGCTTCTTCTTAAGGTCGATCGGCACGACTAGTCTTGGGGTTGGAGGAGCCATACATACTTGATTATCCCCTGATGGAAAAATGAGCATACGCCTGCCTGCTGATTCGTGTGGATATAAGAGCTTCTTATCCTGGTTTCCAAGCAGTTGACAGGTCTAGTGTAGAAATTCTCATGCTGAGTGTGTTAACCGTTAATACATATCAGCAGATTCTCATCAGTTGGTGTCAGATTCGAGTTGAAAAATAAGAGTGTCAACCCCATCAAACATCAAGCAAGCGGTGTGATTTACATGTTTTTTTTTAAACAATTGATGTGAAACCTGTCTGGTCTCTTGCTTTTGTCGGTATATGTTAAGGTGCTGAGGAACGGCACCGTTTCGTGTCTGGGAGTGCAGGAAGCGGGAACTTTACAATTCATGAAACGTCGTCGTTTATGGAGCAAAGCGTCGTCGTTTCAGTTAAAGGCTTAAGCCTCAGCGGCCTCAGCCTCTGTTTCTTCTCTGTATATATTTTCCAGAACTTGTTGTTCGAACTCATGCTTCATTCTCCAAATTGAGTTCAATAAAGGTTCTGTTATTTAGTCGAGAGGTTCTCTGAAACCCTAAATCGTCTTTCATGGTATCAAAGCCTTCTTGATCGATTTGATGCAGAATCAGAGGATGATCTAATCGCAAACCTGTAAGTTTTCAATCTGTTGGCTTTCTGTTCAGAATTCTTGGTGAATTCTCGTCAAATTCTTGGTGAATCTTGTGAACTTCTTGATCGAATCGTGCTCAAATAAACCACCGTTTTCTGGAAAAATGGCAAATATTGTTGATTAATCTGCTCATAATGCTGAGGATGTGATTCATGCTGTTGAATCAAGTCATCTTGGCAGTAAAGATACTCTGTTCAATTCTCGCCATCCATACTACATAAAACCTTGTGAGCATTCAAGCACTCATATAACTACAATCATCTTGTCCGGAATTGAAAATTTCGAGCAATGGAGGAGAAGTCTAGTTGTGGCCTTGTCTACTAGAAACAAACTAGGCTTTGTTTATGGAACTGTTAAAGTTCCTGATGTTGAATCTGAGGAGTGGTACGATTACTCATGTGCTAACACTACAGTTGTTGCGTGGATCAATAACTCATTAGTTCCAGAAATTGCACAAACAGTTATGTACATTACAGAAGCTTGTGAAGTTTGGACAGAACTCATAACCAGGTTCAGCACACAAAATGGTCCAAGAAAAGCTCAACTCATGGCTGAATACTATTCTTTGAGGCAAGATAATCTGACAGTGAACCAGTATTACTCCAAACTCAAAGGTCTGAAAGATGCTATAAAGAATATGATGACGGTAAGAAGTTGTGACTGCAGTATCAAATGTTCAAAGCATTCAGATGAAAGAAAAGAAGAAGAGGAAGCACTCACTATGCTTTTTCTGATGGGTTTGAGGGATGAATTCCTTACAATAAGGAGTACTGTTTTACTTATGCAACCAGTACCAAAAATTGAAGCAGCCTATTTTATGGTCATTCAGGAGGAAAATAAAAGACGAAATGCTATTAAGAACATTACTGATGCAACTGCATTGCTTGGGAGGACAACTTATAACTCAAACCAGTTGCAGACAGAAAGTTCAACAAAAATACAGATGGTAGTACTGAACAAAATGCAGTTGAATGTTCTTATTGCAAGAAGACTGGGCATACAAAAGTTCAATGTTATAGGCTGATTGGATACCCTGAAAATCATAGATTTTACAAGCCTCCAACACCTCAACAGTTAGCCAACAGAAAAAGGTTTGCAGCTCACAGTGTTCTACAAGATTCACACAGTAAAACATCACCAACAAATGAGTCGGAGTCACTCAGTTTTACATCAGCTCAAGTCCAGGAACTATTGAAATTGATGAACTCCAAGCCATCAACAGACTCCATTACTTCCTCAGTCAATACTGCAATGTCAGGTAAAATTCATAGTTTTTCAGCTGTCATTGATAACAATGCCTGGATTATTGACTCAGGAGCCACACACCACATCACCTCTCAATTTCACCTTCTACAAAAACCAAGAGCAGTTCACTCTTCCATCTGTCTGCCTAATGGAAAAGTTTCTTCCATAACTCACTGTGGCACTGTTTGTCTTACTCCTTCTCTCACACTCACTAATGTCCTATTTGTACCATCCTTTCAATTCAACCTTATATCAGTGACACAACTTCTTCATAACACCTCCAATACACTAACCTTTACCCATGACAATTGTGTTCTACAGGACCATACATTGAAGAAGAAAACTGTGATTGGTAACCAGCTTCAAGGATTGTACAATCTAGTCATTCCCACCCAACCAGAATCTCCTTCAGCACTTGCATGTTCCACCTCAGTTGACTCCAGCCTTTGGCATCTAAGGTTGGGTCATGCTCCTTACTCCATCATTCATAAAATTTCCTCTTTACACCTCTCCACAAACTCACATATTCTACCATGTGAAATCTGTCCACTAGCCAGACAAGTTACTTTACCTTACCCATCTAGTTCCACAAAAACCTCTCATATGTTTCAAATCATACATTGCGACATTTGGGGTCCTTACAGTCACAAAACCTATGATGGATACTCCTTTTTTCTCACAATTGTAGATGACTTCACTAGATGCACTTGGATATATCTTCTGAAACACAAATCTGATGTCATTACCATTTTACCTAGTTTCTTCTCATATGTTGAAACTCAGTTTGAGAGTTCTGTCAAGATCTTGAGATCCGATAATGGATCAAAATTTGTCAACAAAAGTCTCACTACTGTTCTGTTCTCTAAAGGTATTCTACATCAAACAACATGTGTAGAATCTCCCCAACAGAATGGAATAGTGGAGAGAAAACATAGACATCTTCTTGAACTTGTTAGAGCTCTTAGATTTCAGGCTCAACTTCCTCAACATTTCTGGGGTGATTGTGTTCTTACTTCAGCCTATATAATAAATAGGCTGCCCACCAAAGTATTGAACAACAAAACACCTTATGAAATGTTGTTTCAGAAATCTCCTGACTATTCCCACATGAAAGTCCTTGGCTGTCTTTGCTATGCCTCCACTCTCAAAGCCCATAGAGATAAACTTGCTCCAAGAGCCATCAAGTCCTTGTTTCTTGGATATCCTTTTGGAAAGAAAGGATATAAACTACTTGATATATCCACTAAAACCATCTTCTACAGTCGCAATGTAGTATTTTTTGAGTCCATCTTCCCATACCAGAAACATACTTCTCCTCCCCTACATGAACAACCACAAATTCTCATTGAACCACCACATTGCCCTCACTGTCAAGACACAACCTCTCATAATTCTTCCACTGAACCACAAATTGTAACCACTGAACCTATTCATTCTTATTCATCTCCAACCTCAGACATTCCCATTTCAGACCCTCAATCTCCCATCATTTCACAACCATCTAGACCTAAAAGATCCCATCATCTTCCCTCAAAATACAATGACTATATTTTACCTTCCACAGCTGGTTTACCATCATCTCAGGTTTCTTCATCAGTCAAGGTACTTTTTCCTATATCTCGCTTTGTTTCCTATGCAAACATAAAACCTTCTTATCTTACCTACATCATGTCTATTTCCAAACACACTGCACCTACATCCTACACACAAGCTGCTAAAGACCCCCACTGGGTCTCTGCTATAAACACTGAGTTACAGGCATTGGAGAGCAATAACACTTGGAAAATTGTGGATTTGCCTACTGGAAAGCAAACTGTTGGGTGTAAATGGATCTTCAAGGTTAAATATAATGCTGATGGATCCTTGGACAAATATAAAGCTCGTTTGGTAGCCAAAGGTCTTACACAAACTTATGGGATGGATTACTTTGAAACCTTTGCTCCAGTCACCAAGATGACCACTGTTCGAGTTATTATTGTCATTTCTGCAATTAAAGGGTGGATCTTGTCCCAACTGGATGTTACCAATGCATTTCTCCATGGTGATCTTCAAGAAGAAGTATATATGAGCATACCACCTGGTTACAAAATTACTGATAAAGGTTCCTACACCAAACCAGTTTGTAAACTGCTGGAATCCCTTTATGGATTGAAGCAAGCTCCTCGCCAATGGTTTCACAAGTTCTCCTCTGCCCTGATCACTTATGGTTTCTCTCAGAGTCACAGTGATCACAGCCTCTTTACTCTTCATTCCTCCTCCTCCATCACAATTTTACTTGTGTATGTGGATGACATTTTGGTCACTGGCAACAATCCGGTTGTGATCTCTGATCTCAAACAATTTCTTGCTACTTAGTTCATCATCAAAGACTTGGGCGCTCTTCACTACTTCTTGGGCATTGAAATCGCTCGGTCTTCCAAAGGCATTATCTTGTCCCAAAGGAAGTATGCTCTTGAGATTTTGTCAGACACTAGACTACTTGGCTGTAAACCCAGTTCTACTCCAATGAATCCAACTGAAAAACTACATATACATCAACATGAAGCTCTGCCTGACCCAGAGCCTTATCAGCGGCTGATTGGACGGTTAGTATATCTAACCATCACCCGTTCAGACATCTCTTATGCAGTTCACCATCTCAGTCAATTCCTGGCAAGTCCCAGCCAATCTCACTTGGATGCAGCTACCAAAGTTGTTCGCTATCTCAAAAATGCACCAGGACAAGGATTATTTTATTCATCCACTACTGATCTATCCCTTACTGCCTACTGTGATGTCGATTGGGGAACTTGTCCTGTGTCTAGGCGATCAATCTCAGCTTACTGCGTCTTCCTTGGCAGCTCCCTTATCTCATGGAAGTGTAAAAAGCAGACAACTGTTGCCAGGTCCTCTGCTGAAGCAGAATATAGAGCTCTTGCTAACACAACTTGTGAAATCGTCTGGCTAGTCACTCTTCTTCAGTCTATTCAAGCTTCAGTTCCGCTTCCAGTTCCCATTCACTCAGACAGCAAATCTGCCATAGCCATTGCTCGGAACCCAGTCTTTCATGAGCGCACCAAGCATATCGAAATAGATTGTCATATCGCGCAGGATCGTGTCTCAGCTGGTCTTATTTCTTTACACTATGTTCCATCTGCAAATCAGCTTGCCGACATCCTCACGAAACCGTTAGCCCCCAACTTATTTCATCAGTTGTTAAGCAAGCTCGGCATGTTCAATCTGTACAGTGCCGAACTTGAGGGGGGGGGGGGTGTTAAGGTGCTGAGGAACGGCACCGTTTCGTGTCTGGGAGTGCAGGAAGCGGGAACTTTACGGGCTTAAGCCTGGGTCGGCATGCTGAGGAACGTCGTCGTTTATGGAGCAAAGCGTCGTCGTTTCAGTTAAAGGCTTAAGCCTCAACGGCCTCAGCCTCTGTTTCTTCTCTGTATATATTTTCCAGAACTTGTTGTTCGAACTCATGCTTCATTCTCCAAATTGAGTTCAATAAAGGTTCTGTTATTTAGTCGAGAGGTTCTCTGAAACCCTAAATCGTCTTTCAGTATATTACGGGCTTTTCTCCGAAGTCCATGGGGAACAAGAAGAAAAGTTACCTTCTTTTTACTGGCTCCATGACGAAGATTTGATCCCCTCACAAATTAGTGCAACGGTTTCTTCCAAGTATAATTTAAGGGTCCACTAGTTGAGTTTTCCCACAATTCCCAAACAATCCAGATGCATATTTGCCATCGTCAAACCTGGAAAATTGATGAAAATTAAAATGGCCCCCATCAAATTTCGCATTTTAAAACTTGCCTGAGTTTAACATAAATATTACTCGGAGCGGCTGGTAGGATCTGGTAATTGGAAACATTAACTAAATGGTGTGGAACATATAAAGATTGCACACGCAATTTGAGCATTTCGATCACCACTATGCAAAGCTGCAGTGTCTTCTATTAATTTTTGACCCTGACTTTGGGGAGCATAATTCAAAACAAGCCCACAAGCACTTGTGAATGCACGTTTTGCAGCAATACTTTTCTCCTCTTTAACAGCTGGAAAGAGCAGTCTTAACAGTGTGCTCGAAAATGGGTTGATATCCGATCCCACCTTCTGGAGCAAAGAGCTAATGAAACTGGCAAACACCAACCGTGAATGATAAAATTAATTCAAATGCAAGCTCAAGATTAGACAATTATTGTGCATCTAAATGCAAAAAGGGCATTCATATCAGGAAAGGGGCAAAATGCAATATCAAATCATTTAGGACTTAATAGTACAAGTTTGACAAATGCCTGGATTACAGTATACACCTAATAGAAGTTCTGAACAGAGGAAACGGCAATCGAAACATGGAGGGAAATTTGACAACACATAGTAATACAAGTATGAAAAAAGTAATATTCAGCTCTTCTCGTCTCTTCTTTTTGTTTGTCCAAATATTACAAACCTTTAATTCAATTTCAACTAAATGTTTGTAATATTAGGCTGTGTTTGGTTTAGGGAAAATTTGAAGGGAAGGAAAATGGGAATGAATTTGGTTTTCCTTTGTTTGGTTTGAAATGAAAAAAATGAAAAGAAAGATTCAAAACTCTTTGATTTATCTTAACTTTTCTTCTAATTTCCCATCTAATTTTCTTTCTCACAAACTTTCTCTAAACCCAAAATGAAATTCTCACATCTTTCCCTCAATTTTCCTTTCCCTCTCATTTTTCATGAACCAAACACAGCCTTAGTCTTAAAAGAAGATGCAACAGGAAATTTTTGTCTTTAAATACCGATGGAGCCTCCATCATAATCAAGGTTACTTACATAGTGAGTGTCATGTCATATACTTGCTGTATCTCAAAAATAATTGTTGTCTATTTCCTATTTTCTGTCGGTTTAATTCTCTTTCATGCATCCAATATTTATAGTATTTTCAGGTTAAGAAATAGCATAAAACCAAAGAACTAGGCAAATCTTTGCTATCTTCATCGCGATTCCAATAGATGCCTTGCGAATACTGTCAACTTAGCTCAATATTTCTTCCGCGAGCAACAACAGCAAAACTGCATCCATTGTTTTGCTTGCATCAGATGTCTCGGTAAGTGTGACGTCACAAAGCCTTATCGTTAGTGTAGTCACTGAGCGGCATAAACTGTCTCCAGATTTCCGGGCTGTCTCCTTTATGTCATCCATGGCACGAAACGCTGCTATTCAAATGTTCTTTAAATGCTTTCCAACCTATACAATGGAAACCTCAGTTTAGCTGCATAGCACCTAATGGCTCAAATAGCAATAGTTCCACATAAGGGAAACAACCAAATTAAATATTAGATATAAATATTATTCCATAATGGATTTAGTATATTTATTCCTATAAAGGAGAACACCCTTTTCGTGAGCACTGAAAATCCAGTCTTAGCATTTCAACTTATTTAGATCAATTGTCCAGAGTCCATTTAAAGGTTTAAATTCCGAACCCTGAACTTCGGACCCTTGATCAAAAATCCATCATGTGTTAAGATTTAGTTCTATATCGGACGTGATTAAGTAAAAATATACAAGTACATCATGGTTAATTAAGGCTTAATTTAATCATAATAAATTTCGAAATCCATTTCCTATTGGACTGGTAACTCATAATCATATCGGACAATAAAGAATCTTACTGCAACTGATGCAATTATACCTGATTGAATCTTCTCCCTTGGATATTGTCAGCAAGCGCAAGACAAGAAGCCTTGCACGAACGCCATAGTTTCGATCCAGACTGCACAATCAGATCTTCAGTAATAATGTCAAAGTACTTGTCAATTGTTTTCTTTGAGTCTGCGACAAGGGATTTCCAGATGTGTGCCATTGCATCATCCTATTGCACAAATTGATCTCAAGTGAAATATTACAATAACTTGAACAACATCCAATTACTGTGTAGAGATTACCAGGTTATCATTTAAGGATGGTTTCAAAAGGAGTAAGGAAGAGTCCCATCAATCTAACAAGTAGTGTCAGAAAAACATACCTGCACATTTTTATCAGGATCATACTGATAATGCAGAAGTCTTGGTACTAAAGAAGCTTGTTTGGCAATCTTTGAAAACCCAAAAGCAGCACCTCTATTAGAATTTAGAGAAGCTTGATGGTTAGCAAGGTCCATGAACTTATAAATCATGTCTGGATGACCCATCTCATTAGCCAGGGAACAGAGTTCTTTATAAGTGCTTAGTTTCCCACCACCAGGATTCTGACCAAGGGCACCTACTTGAAACACTTCAGAGACTTCCATAAGCTGTCACACATGTTAGTACTTCTTTAATTGTACAAAAAATATATGAGAAAAAAAATGGTAAAGGAAAGCAAAGCAAAGTTGTAGAGAAGTTATGCATTTTTTTTTTATGGAGAGCAGTCAAGTAGAAACTCTTTCAACAAAATTGATTTGTGACTAAAAAAGGCACATAACAGTAATTAACCCAACCTTAATGGCTCCTTTCCTCTTTCCAGCACCAGTCAGAGTGCTTACAAAAGCATTTACCAAGTTTTTCTTGCAGGAAAGGGAAGGTGATTCGAAGGGTCAGATGGTGAAGGAATTACCTCATTCTGAGCATCCTCATTCTCGAAGTTCTTCTTGAGGACTTTCCGGGACGAAGGATTCAATGTCTTCATCCGATTCTGCTACATCTGAGAGAAGAGCCTCGTAATAATTTTTTGACTTTTGCTCTGATTCTTTGGATTCCTGTTGCACTGTTACATCCTTGATTGGCAATCCTCCTCCTTCTCCTTCTTTTAAAAATGCATTTGCTCTGTGCTCTGAATTTGTTTTGTGCTCTGAATTTTCTCAGCTTGGACATCGTATTTAGGGCCAGAGGCAAGTCTCTGTTCACTGGCACTTGAGTTTCTTTTGCAACATGTCGAGTTTGTTCTGCTACAGCAGATGTTTGTTTGTTTATGTTCTTCTTGACTTGTACCCAGTCTCCTGTGGTTGGGTTTTTGTCCTCTTGTTGAGCTGCTTTCCTTTGGTTTATTGCTTTTATTTTTCTGCATTCTTGAATGTTATGACCTTGCATTTTGATTTGTTGCAATATCCCAGCTCGCCTTCATAGATGATTTCATACGTTTCGCCTTGTCCCGATGTAGATCCAATAAAAAGCTCGTGTATGAGAGAGGAGTTATAAGATCAACTTCAACTAGAAGTCTTGCATAAGCTGGGCATGTTTTGAGGATGGTGCGCTATATGTACCTAAGGCATCCCCAATAGATCTCATGAAGCCTTCGTCAAAAAAGATCAAGCTTAGCTGAGAGCAGAAAAGCCGGAAAAGGTGTCTGCCGATTTGGTGAGAAGAACAAGACAGCGCTTGTATCACATCCTGTGTTGATTCTAGCATGATAAACTCATGTCTACCATCAATCAAGACTCCCTGTATTAAAGGAGCCAGAGAGTTTCCAAGCTTGTTGTATATGATTTCTAATTTCTTCAGATTTTGGTTTTCCCAATTGAAAATTTAGCTGTGACAGCATATTGTAATTGTAAGGCTCCTGCTTTGATTTCTGATGGCAAGAAAAGCAATGCAGCTCTGCCTTCATGGATAACTCTGTTTCTAACAGGGATATCAACAACAGTGTATTTTCAGTTAGTTGATTTGCTGAGAGCAGCAGCAAATGACATAGCATGTAAGGTTGCTGTAGCAGAGGTGTTGTTCTGGGCTAGACGGGAAATGCCAGCAGGCAGCTGCTTGCTGTTCAGTTCTGTAACGGGCAGCATGTTGGCTGGGATTGAGGGGCGGAAGGAAAACAGTTGAGTAGTGGGAAGGAAGTGTGATGGTAAGGGGAAGGAGTGAGGTTTCTCATTCCCTGGGAGGCAAGCTCTTGTGTTAGTTCATTTTGCTCACCGATTAAATAGGAAAAAACCTCCTGCATCGACATGAAAACCCTTGTATCAAGATAAAAAAAAGCAAAATAAAGTATAAGAGCACTGCAGACTTGCATAATGTTGTAATTAACTGCTCAACCCTCCTCTCAAAAATCAAAACAGAATCCATCTGAAACTTTTATGGCAGGGCTTCGCATGCTTTTTAAATTTATATGCCTTTTCAGACCAATCACCACCAACAATAACATTAAAAAAAATTGTAACCATTTTTCATGATATGTATGGAACAGATGTATCATGGCGAACTCTTGAGAAAAGGGGGTGTCTCCTACAATGGAATTAATATGCGTGACTATGAGAATGTTTACAAAATTTCTTATGTCTTAAAAATGATTCATCGAATAATGAGTTGCACTGATATCTAACACTTATGGTGCAACACTCAGGCAGTTAACTGGAGATGACTTGCAACAGAATCAATCCTAAAGAGATTAGCTGAGTAATGAGCAGCATCGAGAGAATACCCAAACAAAAACAATAAGATAATAAACTGATATTATAAGAATTGTCCATCCTTCCACTCTTACCAGTCAATGGCACTGTGTCATCACAAGCCATTTTACTACAACGCCTTATAGAGAATTGAACATACAAAAAAACATAACTTCGTCAAACAGAAACAAACATAGTGGTATACCTGAATCTCAGGAAGCAATCTATGTTTGGATGGATGTTGACCACAGTAAATGGTAAGAGATAGCAGCCACACAGTTCCAGCACGTCGTTCCTCTTTTCTACTATTGTACAGTAGTTCATCAAACAGCTTTCCACTTATACTATTTCTGACAGCGACGTGAATCTGATCATCGTTCTTAGTTTCTCGATCAACTTCACATCTTGAGAGAGAAGAGCTCACATCACGGGTAATAAATTTCAAACTCATAGACAGTGATGTATAATTTGTTCTGAGAATTTCATCTGGTGTAACTGGAACACCACCCCACATAAATGAGAGAGCCTCCCCTGCAGCAAACAGTACATCCTTAACCTGAGAAATTCCAGATAGAGGTTCTCAAAGTCAACACTGTGAAAACATATGAAATACAATTAACCATATTTAGGATACACGAAAATGCACCCATGGTTTGGAGGTAATATGGCAAAATGACCCCTACTACTTGCAAAATGTGGCACTTCTGTTCTGCACAAATGGTGTAAATTTTGTTTGATTAAACGAAAGAATGTCGAAACTTATATCTAACACAAAGCTGACATTTCACAATATTATCATGATTTAGGTGAGTAGTCACTTAGTTAAATCCATGATAAACAAGATTAATCTAAAAACTAGAGGGATAAAGATAGTAAGCGGATACGTTTTGAAATATAAGGTATATATTATCATATGCAAGACACAAAACTTGACGTTTCTACCCAATATTTAAGACAATTAAAGTCAACGGGCATCACTGCCACTTATGCAAAACAGAAGAGTATAAATGCCGCCTTTCAAAACAAAACAAAGACCTCAAAACACAAAAAGTATATTTGCGCATATCTTTGGTGGTGACGAGTGGTGCACATTTACCTTTGACCTGCATAGGCCGAAAGTTAAATCGAGTGCCACATCTAGCTGCACAGATGATGTCTCCATCGCGCAGATATGTCCAAGTGCAATGACAACATTCTGAATTGCCTTGATGTCATCACCACTTACAACTTGCTTAGCCTGTCACGGAGAGATACCAGGATGGGAACTGCAGTTGAAAGTAAAATGCCACATTATTTGTCTTTATTGCTATAAGTTGACCACCATGAAGAACTGATAGACATGTTTGGCAGTGAGCTTTGTGGCCAAGCATAACATCCAAATTTGAGAAATCTCTTGCTAAGCTCGAGAATGAATTTTGCTTTGAGTAACTATCAAGCCTTTTGTCCTTTCTTCTATCTGATAAAGGGGACGATAAATCTCGATGGCGTTTCTTCAGAATGGATGGATTGCCACTGACAGTTTTGGCAGCACTTTTCAATAAAGCATCAGGACTGTTTTCCCTGGCTGGGGAATCTCATAGCCGAAATGGTGTCAAACAGTTCATAGAAGACATCATCAATTGACGTATGCCTAGAGGACTGTATTCTTGCTGCAAGTCATTACTGGACACAAGATCACAGCTGAAAAATGGAACATCCAAACTTGGAAAACGAGGTGGCTCATAAAATAGAGATCCACTTTCTTGCTCACTCTCCTCAACCTTTCCAGCTGGTAACTCGTCAATTAGGGGGGCACCCTCAGCTAATTTTGCAGGTCCATCAGGTATGTCATGCGCAAATTGTATATTATCTGCATGCCCATGGAGATCTGTATAATCTGCACCATCATTGCATAAAGGCTCGGTAAAATTCTCTGTTAGCAAAAATTCGCTGCATGGGCTTCCAACTAAATCTTGCCCTTCAGTTCCTGATGGGAAACTGTCCACCTGACTAGGATCACACCCGTATATAAGCTGATTCTCATGAAAATGAAGATGTGAAGGATCACATGCACCTCCATTTGTGGCAAGTGTACAGGATTATAACTGAAATTTTCTGGTAACAAAAAGTTCCCTGACTTTTCAGACTCTATTACCATGTTTCCTGATGATGTGGAGGCAGTCATCGAAGAAGAATTATGATATGGCATATATAACATTTCATTGCTATCATTAGCTGCTGAACCATAAGGCTGATCTTGCCTGAGTTCTAATAATGACATACCAGAATATTCCTGCAGGTTAAACTGGTCATCAGAAGCTGCCCCCCTGAAGTATGCGAGAGATTTTGGTCCAATAGAGAGCAATTACCCTCTCTATTTCTGGAATAGACATATTGACTACTTCAATAGACGCAAAATATTCCTCCGATGATTCTTCACATCCTGCATGAAAAATCGTTTTAGTCATGTCACTAGCATTCTGAGAGCATCCTGGAGCGGTTGAAGCTTGACTACATTCTGATATGTCTTCAACGTCATTCCCTTTGTGGTTGCTTTCATCTCCACTGCTTTGTTGCGTTCTTGAAGCAGGCGATGACACAGATTGATTCCAACCTCCAACATGAGGCAGACCTTAGAATTTCGAAAGCAGACCTGAGGCGATGTATGTCTCCATCTTCTTTTTGACGGAGCTGTTCCAATGGTTCTTTATTGCGTTGTCTGTTCTAAGAAGCACCATAAATACATGTCAGCCCAGCATAGATTGCACAACAAATATGTCAACTCATTAAGTTAGATTATAACATACATATCATTTATCAATGAATCACCTGCAACATCAAAATTTGCAAATTTTTAAAATGCAACCTGTCCTACCTTCCAGGCAAAAACTTAGTTAATTCTGCCTACTTGTTTCCATAGACCTGATGAGCTTGCATCAAAGCTAGCTCCTCCTCCTGCGTCCATGCATCCCGATTTATAGCAGGATTCAGGTGATTGTGCCACCTGAGAAAAAAAAAATCTACTAAATCCAATCCCTCTGAAATACTACGTTAATTTAGAAGGAAAAGAAAATGCATTTTTTAATAGGGAGACTTATCCATCTGTATATGCAGAATTCTTTTTAGCAAGCGGATGAACAAATACAAACCTCTCCCTACATTGTTTGCCGATTCGTCCAGGTAAATCAAATGCAGTGCGATAGTGGACCATTTCTTTGCCCCATATTGACTGACCAATTGAATAAATACTTCATCTTCCTATTTTATGAAAATTTCTTTGAATTTAGTAATGCTATAATTTAGACCAGCCAAACAAATGTCCTACGGACTACAATAAGGTTGGAAAAGAGTTGAAAGTTAACCTCCTTTGACAAGGGACCTTTAATCAGCCCCGGATTCAAGACTTTCTGCCATCTGTGCAGACACTGCACATCAGTCCGATCCTTGAAGCATTCAGCTTCAGTCAGGAACAACTAATACAGTCAACTGGTGTAAATTCATAGACATGACAACTATAAAAATTTTTAAAAAATGATTTAAGTTCCAACAGCAAAGAAGCATAAGGAGACTTCATAGCACACCGACTTTATTTAGTCTAATCTTTTTCATATAAACCTAATTCTAGTAAACCTGAACAAGTTCCACTTGATTCTTAAAAAACAGTGCTAACACAATCTATAAAACAAAACAAGAAATCTTCTGATCAAAATGTCTGTAGAGTTTGAAGATGGAAAAGTAACAAAGAAACAGTACCGCAGTATGGTCATTAGAGAAAAAAGAAATCCAAAAAGCACAGGTGCAACTGAAATAGCTTCCTTGACCCACCTATTTTTTTCCAGTTTTTCCCTTTGAAACGTTGAACTGCCTAGCTGAGTATCTCATCCTAAAACAATAGTAAAAATACAAATGATAAGCTTATGAGTTAGAAAGCTAAGTTGATAAAGGAAACTCTTTTTTATTCAAGAATTATAATTTTCAGTAAATTAAAATATATCAAGAGTGAACTGCCTGAGACAGGGTTGTAGACTTTTTAGCATACCTCTTCAGCAGTCCACTGTCCCTTTGTAGAGCGCCTTGTAGGGCCGGTAGTTCTCCTGGAAAGGATAGGGGGGAAAACGCGATGTTACTGAGAGTTGGAGTGCTTGAGAGAAGTATTTGAAAAATGTGACACGAACAGAAAATCAAATTACCCATGTGGAGGTCGCATTTTCGAACGCCTGTCACCAGCCCCATCTTGAGTAGCATGATTCATTGTCCTATGATCACTATCCTTAAATTTCAGTTTTAGTTTCTACTCTGCAGAAATCTCGGAAGAAATGTTCTCTAGAGAAAGCTCCTGATATCATAGCCTCTTTCCACAAAGAATGATGATCTAGGTCGTCATCGATAGAACAGCAATCTGAAAAATATAAATTAACAAAACAATTTAAACTCGAACAATTGAATACCTCAGGCAAACTGGTAACCTCATTTATCCATATCAGCATTATCATTCCATATCAATCTACGTCTTGACAGGACTTAAAACAAGTTACAGAATCTATTTAGTGCCAAAATGCATAAATTTTCGCAAGACAATAAGCAACATTGACACCATTTATCCCTAAAACCGATGAAATTTTCCGTCTGACTCAGGTGGGATGATCCCAAATGCCACATAACAGAGCAACCGTCTAGAAAAAAAGTGATAAGCACATAATACTGGAGTCTCCTTCACTACCTGAACCGATATCAGCCTCGCCCAATAATTCAGATACATAACCAAGAGTGAGTTTCCGAACTCAACTAATCGTTATGGTGATAAAATCACATCATATACGAACATCAAAATCCAGCTGACTAAGGGAGCTAACAAGTAAACTAAGATCACCGCTAAGATCCAATTACCAGAAATTCAGAACAAGACACACCCCTAGGGTTCCAGACCAGATTTGAAATTCAAATCCAACCTAATCAAATTCAAACAAACTCAAACCGACAATGATAACGCGCCACAAAGAAGGATCAAATCCCACAGCTGAACAGATCCCGTAAACTCCAAATCCTAAACTCCTCCCCGTTTCAAATCCGGCCGAATTCAAAAGCGCAGCACTCAGGCGCGACAACGGACCTCAAATTCACCTCGACCAGCCTCAGGCTACACAATGCGGCACCGAATCAGCCCGCTCGACTCGCCGGAATGGCGAGCTACCGCGGCGTCAGCAGACGGCAGACAGCAATCCGATTGACTGCGGCGAGTCGGAGGTCGGAGCGGAGATCTGGAAATGCGAGGGGGAGGACTCACTACCATGACGGAAGGAACAGTGATGCGAACAGACTTTTACTGTACTGAAATAAGTGCTGGAAATGGAGAGAAAGTTAGAATTGAGAATGAAGTTGAGATGAACCAGACGAGAATGGAAGAGACCAGACGAGGCTCGGGAAAGGAGACGATTATAGGGGTAGGATAGATTTAGGGCTAATTTTTCACTGATTCCTTCTCATTTCCATCAAAGATCAAACACGTGCATAAGTTATTACAATTTACGAATCATATCCCTTAATATTTTTCATTACTCTAAACTCCCCATAAGTAGTTGAGTATATCATCTGCAATATTCTTCATCGCTTCGAAAAATGATCTTGTCCTCAAGGTCAATGCTGCCAATTTCCAAAAATCCAAGTGATAGAAACAACCAAATTGATGGTACCAAATTATAGTGCCATATCCAACAGATGCACATATATAGGGGAAAAAAAAGTTTACGCAACCTAGAAATCAGCATGATCACATTCTTCTTGGCTGAGTGGGCTAAAACCCGGTCCAAAAAAATGGGCTAGCAAAAGCTCCAGTGAACCATGGACGACAAATAGAGGTGACAGTGGCAGCATGCCCTTTTTTTCTTGTTTGCTTGGGTATATGCAGGTCAGGCCAGGGATCACACTTATAGCAATGTCCATTACTTTCGATCCGTGATATTGCCTCCTGCACTTCATGACGAACAACAGTAGACCCTATTGAAAACCCATCAACAGTGTAATTCTTGTGAATAAAGGGCAAGAAGCTGACATCCTTTGCCTGGTAATACTCCTTAATATGCTCTCCAAGAGATAAAATGCAATGTCGGCATCAAGTAGAATGTCCATAAATGATAGCTACAAAACTGTATTCTTCAACCAAGAGTCTCTGAGTTGTCCCACTATTAGATCCATAAGAATGAAAGTGCACAAATTTCGTAATGAGTTGGTTTCTGGAGGTCTTGGGGAGATAAATATCACATACTCATCCTTCCAAGCTATTACAGGAACCAGAACAAAACAAACAACAAGTGCTGATTGAGGGGTTGAAAGAAGAAAAGAACCATCATGAGTGGGACTATGATCTACTTTTCCAGCCATGAAAGCATCATATTGCCATAGTGTCGGCAAAATGCCTCTCTTCAAATTTTCAACTACATTTTCTAAAATATATGGAGCATTACTCGTCTCTTTCGAGTAACTTACCATCATCCAAATATGAGCTGCCTTACCTCTAGTGAGCTCCATCTGCAACTCATCTTGAGCAACCATATTATATGCATCATCTAGTGTAGGAAAGTCTCTCATAGCAAGAATTTGTGTCCTTATTTGACTGTGTTTCTCATTCAAGTCCATCAAGAAGGACATGACATGTTCTTCTTCCTTTGCCTTCCCATTCATCTGGTATTCCACATCCTCCGCCAAAAGAGCATCCAATTCATCCCATAAACAGATGAGTTTCTCCAAGAAGGACGAAACTCCCATATCTTCTTGCGTCAAAGTGTAAATTTCTTTCCTCAACGCAAAGGTTCTTGCCTTATGTGAGGAAGTATACTTCTTGTTGAGAGTTTTCCATATCGTTGCTACATCTTTGGTATGAAGAATACCTCCGGCAATTCCCTTTGCTACGGAAGAAATGAGCCATGTCATGACTATATCGTTGCAGCGCTGCCATTTCGCCAACCGTACGCAGTCCGTAGTAGGAGGCTTAGGAACTTCTCCTCTCACAAAACCGAGCTTCGACCTCCCACTAAGGGCGAGTTCCATGGATTTCTTCCAAGAAGAGTAATTCTTGGTTCCAACAAGAACCTTTGTAACCATTATTACACTAGTATTCTCGTTTGGGCTACTGTAATATGGATCATCAACAACAGAAGCTCGAATTCCTCCGGTATCCATCAAATCGCTAGGGTTCGACATTTTCACCTCCGACCGACTTGATCAGTTTAAAACGATTCAATCAGAAAGAGAGAAAGTTATGAAGATGCGATTCAATCTCCATGAGCTCTGATACCATGTGGAAATCGCACGAAGCAACCGCCAGGTCGCCGATGACTCGATCGCAATCCGATCGGGGCAGAAGAAAACGTAGAGGAGAAAAGGAAAGACGCGCTTTATTAAACCCTTTGAAAATGTAATAGCGACCAGTTACAACCCTACAACGACGTTCATATAGACTACAACAACCACTTAATTACTATCACTACCCGCTAGTTTCACATTTGTACAAATAGACCCCTGTGGATGTGAAGATTAACGCATCACATCCCTCCCTTCAACACTGTCAAAATGTGGTTCAGTGGTTAAAGACGTATCAGTCTTTCTTAGGCTCTCTGTTCAGCCGCTCAGGAAGACGGACTGGTGCTTCAATGCTTCCTGAGCCTGGGAAAGAATGATGGGAGAACCAAAATGAATGTTGAATGAATGGTCAGTTAAGCAAGCTTTTTGGCACAGCCGATTAAAGGAGTTATATCGTCTTTTTTTGACCCGGATGCCTCGGGTTTCCTCCTCGCCCAGGCGGGGGCTCTGTCTAGCTCATAGCGGTAGTCGTAGAAGAGTTCCTCCCCTGATATGATCCGCTCTTTTGCAAAAACTCCCACCCTACGGTCCCCGGCCACCATCATGACCTTAGCATAGCAATTTGGATTTGGCGAGTGGTTAGCAAACTTCAACTTGTCGCCTTTGCGAAATGCATCAAGGACAAACTGGTCATTCAAGTTGAAGAGGAATGAAGAATTTTCACGATCATATATCTTTCCACGTTTGTCAGCTTCCCTATGAGAGATGAGCTCTCCAGTGTATTCACCTAAGAATTCATTCTTACTAACTGTATTCTTCAAAAAAGCACCCCAGCCTTCTACATCAGATCTTCCAAGTAAGACCCTCTGTTGCTGCTTCAAGAAAAGCTTCATGTTTCGACATTCATAGTTGTCACCTCGTTGATAAGGGGTCCCTAAACTGCCATCCCCACAACTGACCCAGCAATTCCTACAAACATCTGGATCACATTCTCTGTCTGCAGCAAAACAAGAGCATTGAAGACTTCGGCACTGACTTTTTGCACAGTGGCAACCTCGAAATCTGTTCTTGCAAGTCTTTGGACAACCGCAGTATTTTTCACAACAAGTGCCATTAGCAAGACAAGCACAATCTTTGCCACAAGATGTTTGGCAACCACACCGATTGTACTGCCGGCATGGCATATATTTGCTATCGGAAATCCGCTTCCTATAAGACTGGTAAGCAGCAGATTTGCCAGTATATTTTAGACGATGAACTTTTCCCCTCCTCCGTAGGAACTTTGATCTTCGTCTTACAGTATTACCATCGTCTTGGGATGGCCTTCAGCTATTGTAATAGCACCATCTCCTGTATGGAGGGATAAATCACTTCCAGATCTTCTCATATACTGGTATATTTCTGAGCATGTTTTCATTCCACTCAGAGTATTCCTAGCAATCAGACAGCTGTTTTTGCCAAAAATCTCAACGCCCTTATCAAAAAGATCTGTTTCAATCGTTCTCCAACATTCACTATAACTTGCTAGACGTTTTCTGTAGCACATTCTTCTCCTAGGGATGTCTCTTGGTTAGTCATTTTAGATAGGTGTTTAATTGACTTGCTAGATGCAATATCTGGACTATTTCCCAAACACAACTCATCGGTTTCCAGCACCACTGAGTCCTTCCTCTGTAATCCTCCAGCACCAGGCAACCCCTTTTCCTGTAAAGATGACGCAGCATTTTCTCAGTCTTTTCGTACATCAGACCTGAGCTTTACACCCCGTGACCTTGTGCCTCGACTACCTATCGAACCAGAACTAGATGTAGCCAGTTTCTTCTGTCTTTTCTGGCTGCCATGCGAAACAAGCTCGGGAAACCGTTGGGAGTTTTCATTATGATTCTCAACTTTTTCTAAAGCCACCGACTCGAAAGGTGAAGACCGGGAGTGTAGTGAATTGGTGTCATTTCCAGTTTTGGACACTGAATCACCGCTACGTGTTATGTTTTTCTCAAACAAAGAAACACCCTCATTTTTGAAAATTCTTTCCATTGTGAGAAGAACCAGCTTTCTTTTTATGCTTCTGACCGCCAGTATCATCTGTAGAAAGGGCACGTTTCTCATTGCAATGGTCATGAAGCAAGCTTCCCATAGCAACACATTCTTTCTTCTTATCTAATCGATAACAATGTGGACCACGAGGGTTACTGTCATCATCTGGAGGAGACCATGGATTTTGTTTCTCATGAGGAACCACGAGATCCTGTGAGCATCCATGTAACTTACAATCAAAAACCAGACATCGACGACAAAACAAGTTGTCAAATGAATCGAGGGCAGCATCAAAATCTTTCTCAAGAAAATGGCTTAGAGGTCCTGTATCATCCTTTATATCATTTTGCTTAACAAGAAACTCATATCTTGCCTTTATGTCAGAAGGTTTTCGAAACAAACATTTTGCTAATGAATCCAGTACAGCATCAGATAATCCAACTTCATCAATGGTATTACGCAGAATAATTTGTTCAGCTTCTACAAATTCCCTTTTGTCATCTTCATCTTCTACTACTTCCTCCTCACTATCTGTTGAGCATGGTGGTATTATCCCACATCGCCCAAGTTGAGCTCTTAAGCGATCCTAATATATAGTTGGGCTCCCCCACTCATTGCCAATTGGTTTTGAGTGTGGATCCAACAATTTCACATGGTATCAGAGCGGGTTTTGGCTGCACTCTTTGAACATGCCCGTGACGGTTAACTAGGTCCGCACGAGGTCCCACTTGTCGAGGTTAACAAAGGTCCTCGCAAGTGAGGGGGAGTGTTGAGCATGGTGGTATTATCCCACATCGCCCAAGTTGAGCTCTTAAGCGATCCTAATATATAGTTGGGCTCCCCCACTCATTGCCAATTGGTTTTGAGTGTGGATCCAACAATTTCACACTATCACTGCAAATCAGAGCTTCACCGCCATTCTGATCATAGTAGATTCTTCTTCGGCCAACAATTGACTGATCCTCGGTCATTCTCTGATTTTTGTCCAAGAAGATCCATGTTGTATAGGGTGGCAGTCGCTTCACTTCCGGTAGTTTGATTGGGCAAACTGAACTCCTCACTGTAATACCTGATCCCAAAAGAACAACTGAAGGTGTAGGCTTGTCAACCAGGGCGCTACATGCTCCATCACCCGGATAGTCAAAAGCGCCATTTTGCACGTCAATGGCATCTTTTTGTCACTTTGACAACAGATCTGAATCCACATTGTTGACAAATAGAGGTGCTTGTCTTCTGTTTTGAGACAATTCAAACAAATAGTTTGTCACACTGCTCATTTTTTTCCGGTTTTCTTCAATCTGTTTCTTCACAAAATCACGCCGGTCAATAGTCAGCTGCTGCTTCAGTGATTCAATGACCGCCAAATCAGCTGGCTCCATGTCTCCCGATACCATTAGCGGAAGGTCGCTCGGAGGCTTCGATCCGGAGCCAGATGGCGACGAATCGGAGCCCGTCAATCGATTCGGCGATCGATCGGTTCCATGCAAGAATGGGGTGGATAATAACGCGGCCCGGTCAGCCGGAATAATGCGGGCCGGATTGGGAACCCTCAACTACTTTACTAAAACTGAAATATTATCTCTACTCAACTCTATAATTATACTTCTTCATACTATTTTTCCACGGTAACCATACATATCCTGAACAAGTATGAGGTAATTAACAAATTTATAAATCAAATGGAGCGTATAAATCATACATATAATTCAACAAACATATAAATAAACAAATATGAACAAATATAAATGAATAAAGTTGCTGCCTTCAACACTGCATGCACCACTGTATGAACACAACAGCCAAATTCAGCAGACGCCAACATCATGTTTGAACAAACAAGCAGCCAAACTGTTGTGTGAGACATGACAACAACATGAGGGGATAATAAATACAACTAAAACGGTTTCATTTTACCTGACAATGTATATAAGTTATATACCTGACAAAATCCTTCTAGTATAATTTGAATATATTTTTTAATTTCACACAAACTAAAGCATCCAAAGCTCTTTCAGGTAGACTACAAATGCAAATTTGTGATTAGGGAAAGAAAAACAGAAGATGCTAGGAAATTGCTGTGTTTCAGTGGGGAAGAGCAATGCCACCAGAAGTCTATTTATAATTGAAGTTGGGTATGCTTGTTATGTAGTTAACAGATGTTGGAGAGAGCGTGGCATAATTGCCCTTTCCACCATCTCTAATCCATCAGTAGGCACAACAACTCTTATACAATTCGGCAGCACTTATCATGTTTTTCAAAACTTTCAGAATATTTTCAGAATAGTTTTATGTCTGTTACAAATTTTACTATCAATGAATTTCAGAATTTAAATGATTCATATTCAAAGAACACCTTTTTGCAATATGTCCAAATACATATTTTTATTATTATAGCAGATTAACCATCCTTTAATCAATAAATGGTGAACATATAAGTGGACCATTTGAATAGGAATTGACCCTTCAAAAGAGCATGGAAAAACATTAACTTTCTGTTTATTTTTGAAAATATCGAGGGATGGAAAAGAAATTTGTGTGTGAAGAAAATGAAATTTTACATTTGGTTTATCATGAAAAATGAAAGAAAAACAATATTATGGAGTACTAATTTTTTTTTTAACTTTTTAATAGAAATGTTATTTTTTTTTCACCACATTTTTAAAATGCAAGTTAAGCTTAACTGAAATAATTTAAAGAATTATATATGCATCGTTGCTGCTCTGTCGACAAATTGTCTATGATAGAGAACTTCTTCTATATGTAATTGATGTGGTTAAATTTGTAACCCATATGATTCTGCTAGCAACGGTTGATTGACTGCTTTTCTGATTTCCGAAGATAGAATCATTTCATGACTTTTGGATGAGAAACGACTGATAAAGTAAAATTAAAGTGATATTTTAGATTTTCAAGTCCTAGCATTTTTGAATTTCTGTGCGTACCAGTTAAACCAATGATTCCAGTAATGGCTGCTGTCCAAGTAGCTCATACGTGAGCAACAACAACAAAAAGATGATTCCTTCCTGGATTCATTCTCCTAATTGTAGAGGACACAATCTACATTTTTATCCATGACGTCGTCTTATTCTTATAGGCTCTATGTCGCTTAGGAAAATTACAAGGGAAATTTTAAGAAAAGTTAAAAGAATTCTATGTTTTGTTTAAAGAAAGTTATTTGAAAAATAGTTTCCAAAAACCATTTATTAAATTAGATAGCGTTTGATCACTTTTCTTATAATTTTTACCCCAAACAAAATTTTAAAAAAATGAAATCCACTGAAATTTCATATTTCTAACCTTTTCTTTTCTCACTTATGTGTCCATAAATCAAATATTTAAGCCTAAGGTCCAATTTATTATTATAGGATTTTGGAATATTTATAAAAATCAATCGTAATTGAACTGATCAAACATTAGATTATAATTTACAAAATGAATCAACGGTTTGAACCAGCTTTCGGATTATTCTTTTTTTTAAAAAAAAATTGACTTTTATTCATAAGGTCAGAATAGCCCCGGTCGTGGCTATACAGATTAAGAATTCCGGCCAGCCGGGAGATGAAACCCAGCCGCTAGCCAGTACCACACCTGCAAAATAAGAAAAATTACAATTCTTCTAATCAATTTCCAGAACCTAATGTCAATAGCTGGAATCCCTTTGTAATCATTTTTTAGCTCCCTGCGAACCTTTTTCGACAGCCTCTCGATTTCTGTAGTAAAATCCAAACAATCCTTGATCAACCTTCTGGTAGCTCTGCTCTGCATCTTTTTAATCTGTTTCAGTTCAATACTATCCATTTCATTCTAACCAACTCTAATCACACAGGTCAACATCCATGGAATATTTAGATTTTCTGCTCATATAATCGAACAAAATCTCATCATTCAACTGAATTTTCTCAGCATTGATACCCAATCCCCTGCGCATTCTCACCCCCATCAATAATGGCTTGAACACATGCAGTGTATTCAGCTACTCCATCAAATTTTACTAGAGAAACCAAAAAGAAATTCTTCTTTTCTATTTCTGCAAATCCCAGCAAAATGACCATCTGAAGTCCCTTTGATATTCAAACAGATGTTACTACTGGGGCTCCATTTAACCTAATTGCCTCTTATCAACTGAGAGCTTTTGGGTTGTTCTTTGTTAAGTAAAAATCCCACAAGTAAAATGAATTATGTTAATCACCTTGGGAATGATATAATCAGCTGAACTTCTTCCTTCAAATTTGCATTTATTTCTCCAGCACCATATTTCCAACAAAACATAAGAAATTAGCAAAGCTTTTGCCAGCTAGGGGTGTAACGGTTCGGTTCGGTTCGATTTTGTAATAAAATATCAAACCGAACCGTTGGTGGTCAGTTTAAAAAATTTGAGACTGAACTAAACCGCTTGTTTCAAAATACCAAACTGAATCAAACCGTGCTGTTCGATTTATTTTTTATAAAATTTATTGACTAATCTGATTATTAAATAGAAGACTTTTCGTACAAATAATAATATACATGCACTAATTTATATTATATATTCAATTAAATTTAAATATGAGTTAACATATAGTGAAACCATTCGGTTTGGATCAGTTAGATTTAAAAAATATCAAACCGAACCAAACCATTATTTATAATTCTTAACGCATTGATATCCTATAACCCCTAAAAATCATTCAAAACTACATTGTTTTAGCTTATCGGTACTTAACTTATATATCCCACCAAGGTATATTCTCTTTTCCTTAACAAAATAATTAAAAATAGAAATAAAACTAAAAAGTTGAAGTGTTATAAAAATAATTAAAAATTAAATATAGAAAATTAAAGAAATTAAAAAAATAGTGAAATTAAAAATTGTAGAAGTTTAAAAAAATTGTGAGTTTTAATTTAATTGGGCAAAGAATGGATCTTGAATTTTAATCTAAATGAATATACTTCAGAAAAATAAATTTGTTCTCAAATGAGATCTTGGATAAATTTAATGGAATGAATCAGGTTGCTATGTTGCATTGAGTTTTCACGGTTAATAACAAAATTAAAGAATATTCGCCTACTTGTAAAAGCATTAAAAAATGAGAACAAATTACTTTAAAGCCTGTTTGAAAAAAATGAGAGTTGTTATAATGCATTAATTACCTTTCAAAAATTAATAATGAAGTTTAGAAGGAGAATCGGTGATATAGCTTACTCTAGTTTTGAATTAGTCCGTGTCATGGCCGACATGCCGAGAAAGTTAAAGTAAGGTAAAAGGAGTTTATATCTTTCTTTCAAGTTTTTTTTTTTGAACCAAACAAAGAAAAATAAAATGAAATCCATTTTGAATTTCACTTTCCTCAAATTTTCCTTTCCATTAAATTTTCTCAAACAAAAAAAACTATAAATGCCTTAAAAGAAAGGGATAAAACCCAAAAGGGGCCCTGAACTACCACCGCTTACCCAATTGCGGTCAGAACTACCACGATTTTCAAAAAAAGTGCAATGAAAAAAAATTGGATTGATTTTCTAAAATAAAATTTACCATCACATTCCTAACATAATATTATTATAAGACTTAAATTTGTGTGCTAAAACTACATCATTTGGTTATCAAAATAAATTATATCATTTTGCGCACATAAAGAAAACGACGTCTTTTGATAATAAAATGACATAATTTTTGCACAAAAATTTAAGTCATATAATAATATTAGGTTTGGAATGTAATGGTACATTTTAATTTAGAAAATCAGTCCAATTTTTTTTTCATTGCACCCTTTTTGGAAATCATGGTAGTTCTGACCGCAATTGGGTAAGCGGTGATAGTTCAGGACCCCTTTTGAATTTTTCCCCTAAAAGAAAATATTTCACCTTTGATATGTCGGTGATCTTATGATCATCTGTGATTACTCTCTTACTCTCATTAACGATGTGTTAGATGAATTTGCAAAATGTGGTGTTGTACTTTAACCTTCAAAAATTTTAAACTTTGCAGCAGAACTTAATTCTGAAATCAATAATATAATAATAACTTTTATGAGTTTCAGTGAAGGATCTCTAATAAATATACTCCCTCCGTCCTCTATTACATGTCGTTTAAGGTTAATTTGAGTAGATTAAGATGAAGTTAATGCTAGCGGTTGAACAAATTTAATGAATGAGTGGTTGATGTTTTTATAAAAAAATTCATGCAAAAAGTAAAATTGATAGATGATTACTGGTGGGGAGTATATTTTTTATTGAATATGATAATGAAGTGATTAATGTTTGAGATTTTAAGGTAGTTATTGACATTAAATATGCATTGAAAATCGTTAAGTGACAAGTAAAAGTGGACAAAAAAATTCAGTTAAGTGACATGTAAAAGAGGACAGAGGGAGTATATTTAAGGGTACTTCTAGCCTCAAAAAATTAAGTGTTAAGTTTTTTAGCTATATTCGAAGAGAATAATTTTGATTAAATCATTTTAATCTTTCTTTTCTAATTACTGGACTATGAAACAACGACGGAGCCAGCAATTGAAATAAGCAGGTCAAAAAAATATATGGTAAATTACAAAAACATACCCCGAACTACCGTTCATTTTCAAATTAAGTATTAACTATTAAATTCTTCAATTTCAGTACCGAACTTTTTTATTCGACAATTTCAGTACTATACACTTAATAAAATGAGAAAATTTATATAAAAAAAACATATGTTGGGTCCGATATGTTTATGCAAGTTTCATATTAATTCTCATATTTCATGTTAATTTCTTCTTTCTATTAAGTGTATAGTACTAAAAATTGTAGAATAAAAAAGTTCGGTACTGAAATTGAAGAATTTAAAAGTTCGGTACTTAATTTGAAAATTGACGGTAGTTCGGGGTATGTTTTTGTAGTTTACCCAAAAATATATTAACAAATCGATGATACACTATAAGTTTTTTTTAAAACTCACTAATTCAATTTTAGTAATAATATATTTTATTTTTAATTATAAAATAAGTACTTTATTTGAACTTTCTTTAATTTGGTAAGATTTAAATTTTTTGAAACTTAAGGGATTAAATACTTAAATTCTAATTTTAAGGGTTAAAATTAAATTACTTAAAATTATAAAATGCAAATTTTGTCTACTTAATACTAAGAAAATAAATTCCACCGTGGTCATGACAACCCTTAACCAATTCCAGTACAAATTCTTGCTCCTGGCTCCTTGAGTATAATTTTTCCCATGACAATTTCTGTTACTTGCACTTCCTGTATTAGCTGCGTAGTGCGTACATTCTTGTTATAATCAGTGCCACCAACTTTGATTCTGAATATACATTATATGACTATATGTTATGTTAGGGCTAGGACTTAGCATTAACAAAATAATAGGAACGAATGGAAACTTTGAAGTTTAGGTTGTATATAATCGTATCTGAGAAAATAGAAGAAAAAAGGGGATCGAAGCTAAGTTTCGGTGATTCAAAGAAAGTTTCTGTGACCTTGGTGGAAGGAATTAGTAAATTAGCCCCATCAAGAACTCTAAAACCATTCTTTTTAGCAATGATTGATGAAGGTAAAACATATACAATATGATCAACGAATGCAGATAGGTAGCTCTTTCATATAAAGTTCAAACCTTCTGATTCCTCTCAGAGATCAACTAGCTTGTGGTGATAGGTCGCCACGTGCATCTCTCCTTGTGAAAAATTTGTCAATTTTCCTCTTTAAATTAAATAGCTTGATATCATTCAAGCCACTAGATAAGAACATAGTGTCATCTAGGACTGTAAATTGAAATCGCACTCTCTTCGCATCCCTTTATACGACTTGTGCAGCATTAGGAGGATCCGCTGAGGTTTGACACGGTCTCCGCGGCAATCCTACTTCCGTCGTCCTGCATCTTGATCAATTTGGCTGACATCATTTTCATAAGAGCGAAGCGGATGTAGTAGGAAAAGATGACGATCGGCTGCATGGCTATCATGACTAGTGCATTTTCAGGTACCTGGCTTGCATTCTCGCCGCCTGCCTCTCCGCCGTCCTTGTCCAGTAGTACTCCTCTGCCAACACAGGCAGAAAATTCACAAATATCAGCTCAGATCACAGAAATCAAATCGTCAACATTAAAATCAACAATGGAAGGATCCAAATCAACCCTCACCGGGGAAGCAACAGATCCAAGTCCAGGGCCGGCCCAGAGCAGGTGCAACCGGTGCAGCCGCACCGGGCCTCACACGCAGGGGGGCCTCCAACTTGGCGACGCTTAGGCGTCCCGGCGCTTTTCTGACCTCAAGTCGTCCGACGACTTTAAATTTCAAAAAATTTAGACAACAAAACAGCTTAATAGGACATCTAAGAGTTTTATACATG
>NQLW01000088.1:117047-153650 GCA_002312845.1 Kalanchoe fedtschenkoi
AAGTAGAGATGAACTTGAACACAGCCGAGTTAACTCATCCGAATCAAACGAGTCCGTCCCCACCTACCCGTTCTTTTTTTTTCTTCTGCGATACAACCCGTCTCGTTTTAGTTCGACCATAAGTTTTGAGGCCTCAAATTTTTTTCGCACAGGGCCTCCAATTTTTCAGGACCGGCCCTGCCAAGTCCCACAAGCCAAATACAAATATAGCACCGAAACCTGTCACCAAAAAAAAATCAAAAAATAAAAATAAAATGAGGAAAAAATCTGATGAGTCGAAGGTGGACGTATTTATAGTTGAAGTTGAAGGCTAATCAATGCAGTAATGATTCTGAGGTGCAATCACTTTTTTTAATATGAAATACATAGTCGGTAATTATTCATAAATTCAATTTATATGTCACTTTTTAATTTTTTGATTAAACTTTCTTTAATTATTTATATATTTCATTTTCTTCTAATTTTCAGGTAATTCAAATATGAAATCTTTGATTTTTTCTTTCTTTTCATCTTAGCTTATACAAACCTAACACGTAGGGGCTTTATTTGTTTAGAGAAAATGAGAGGGGAATGAAAATTAAATAGAAAGTTAAAAATGAAATTTTAATGAATTTTATTTCACTTTCCTTGCAATCATAAAAATTAGGCGAGAAATTCAAAAGAGATTCTGAACTATCACCGCTTACCCAATTGTGATACGAACTATCACGATTTTTAAAAATGGTGCGATGAAAAAAAAATTGGATTGATTTTCTAAAATAAAATTTACTATTACATTCCAAAACTAATATTATTATAGAACATATATTTATGTTTGAAAAATACATCGATTTTTTATATGTGCAAAATGAAATAATTTATTTTGATAACCAAACACAGAGTTTGCCTTTTGTCTAAACATTTCATACTATTTTTTCCATGTATTTTTTTTTTGATTTTCAATCTAACCAAATTAGGAATTTTGCCAAAATTTTCTCACATTTTTATACCCAATTTTTCTAAACCAAACAGAGCCTTAATGTCTTTCTACCCAACTTTTCTTTTTCCTAAGAGAGCATTAATGACAGCCCAAAACTTCACATATTCAACTCGAACATAATGCCCGGGGCTCAAAATTAGGCGAGTTGCAGGCAGTTTAGAGTTTAGGTTTTTTTGTTTTTTTAGAGTGTACAAAATCTGGACCCAAAAATGATACGAATCGGATCGGAATGGATTGATCAGATTAGACTGATTGACTTCGGTCCAGTCTTCCGTCCACTGATATTGTGGATTTCGGGTCCGGTCCGGTCCAAACTCTGAAAATTTCAGACCGGATTGGAATGGACCGAAATGGACCGGTATAAAGGAAAAAGGGACTCCGTTTGACACAGTAGAAAATTTATCTACATTAGCGGGTGAAAATATAATAATACCCTCAACAATAAGTTGTGGTATGTTTAATACGTATGAGTAATTTGATAATTAATATATGAAAGAGAAAAAATGAAAAAAAAAGTAACGTGAGAATAGATCAATAAGATGTTTTTTCTCTTTCTTATGTTAATGACTAAATTGCTCATTTATATTAAAAACACTAAAATTAAATACGTGATGGTATTACTATCTTTTCATCCGTTAATGTAGATAAATTTTCTACTATGACAAGTAGAGTCCCTAAGCCCTAAACTAAAATACTTTTAATATAATATTTAAACATATTTTATATAATATATAAAAAATACTTTTATTGCTATATTAATAAAAATTAATTATTTTTTATAAATCCGGTCCAGTCTAAACTCGAAATTTTCCGATCCGGTCCGGTCCAGACCAACTTGGAACCGGTGCAGTCTTTGGTCCCTCAGAATTATTAATTTCAATTCCGGTCCAAACCGAGTCAAGTCCGGTCCGGTTCTGGACCGGTGTACACTCCTACTTGAACTATCATTACTTAATTGCGATCCGAACTCTCACGATTTTCAAAAATGGTGGGAGGAAAAAAAATTTGACTGATTTTCTAAAATAAAATTTATCATTACATTCATAAACTAATTTTATTATAAGACCTAGATTTCTATGCGAAAATTACGTCTTTTGGTTATCAAAATTAATAATATCATTTTGAGCACATAAATAAAACGATGTATTTTCTTACTCAATCATCCATAATTCTCAATAAATTTAATGAGATATATTATAATTAAGAAATTAAACAAACTGATCTTAAGCATCATCCAAAATCAGTTTAATTTTTTTTTATCAACACTCCCTTTTTGGAAATCGTGATAGTTCGGAATGCAATTATATAAATAATAATAGTTAAGGGCCTCTTTTAGATTTTTTTCCTTTTTCTAGTCGAATGATTTTCTCTTATACAAATTTGATTTAATTTTTTTAATTTTTTATTATATATGTTTTTCATATAATTAATACACACACTCATGTCGTAAAATATTTGTTATATTTGCAATTTTTTTATTAGTGTTAATATTTGATAGTAGTGTGTATGTTCATGTGAGGTCGCGGCTCTTCGCCGTATTGGAGTTAGGGTTTGTCAGGGAGATTATTTGAAGCTAAGTGATACTCGTTTATTACGCAAATGACAAAAATGCATTGATGTTGTCACGTTATGGCTCATCACTCAAAGCAGATTATTGGCACCGTCCTTCATGCGAGCTGCATCTAAAGATGATCAATGGGTATAACAATTCGATTCGTTTTGGTTTTTAATAAAAAATAAAATTGAATCGTTGATAGTCGGTTTGAAGAATTTGAAACCGAACCGTTTGTTTTAAAAAAACAAATCAAATCAAACTGTGCGGTTCGGTTTAATTTATTTTTTATCTTAAAATTTATTGACATATTTAATAATTAAATATGAGACTTTTCATATAAATAATAGTATAGATATACTAATTTATAATGTATATTCAATTAAATTAAATACAATCTAAAATATAGCTAAACCGTTCGGTTTGGATCGGTTCAGTTTGAAAAAATCAAAAACCAAACCATTAATCATCGATTTTTTAAAATTAAAAATCATAACCGAACCAATAATACTCCAAACCGAACCAAACCTATCGGTTCAATTCGTTTTGATTCTTGTTATTTGTGTATAAGGTACCATTGTAACAGATTCTCAATAGAAATATATAACAAAATTTAAACAGCATATCAACAGACTTTCATCAGTGTATACATATATATATATATATAGGGGAGGGATCCGTTGTGAACACTTACGCTGTGAACAAGTTGTGGATGATTATCAACCAATCATTTTATTTCCTTTTCTAAGTTTATTTATTATGTTGTATTAATTATCTAAGACTCATTAAATATGACAAATATGGAAATATTTAATTATATATTCTTTTTAATAAAATGTCAAAAGAATGATTTAATTTTTAATTTTTAATTTATATTATACTTTTGATAATTATAAATTTTTTTTTATTTTGTATAGAAATATATTCACAGTTCACTATCACAAAATATGAAATATTTTAAATTTTTTTGAAATTGCGAAATAAATTCATTATTCACTACATAGTTAGGTACATTATGAATATATATAACAAACAATATATTCACTGTCTAATAAAAAGTCTTTAACCAAATTTTAGAAAATTTAAATATTTTCAATGTTCACTGTTACTTGTTCACTTTCATAGCCGTCATGTTTAATGTTTCATTGTTCATGAAATATGTTTAAAATCACACGTTTATTGTCATCTGAGAAGTCTGTTAACGGTACATTGTGAAGTAATATCCTTACAAAACTGTGCAAAACATAAAAAAACACAGTGAATTTATTACAAACAAAATGTAGTGCACAATCTGTTCACTATCCGACGCTCTATCGTGTTAGACGGTTGATTGTTTACTGCAGTCTCACGTGGTTCACTGTTCACTGTCATCTCAAACGTTTACTGTTCGCTGCACTGCAGTCTCAGACGGTTCACTATCCGTTGCCGTCTCAGACGGTTCACTGTTCGCTGCCATCTTAGACGGTTCGTGTCAGACAGTTCACTGTTCACTGCAATCTGTCAGATAGTTCACTGTTCACCGCAGACAGTTCACTGTTAACTCAAAATAAAATATTAAAACAAACCGAGCATAACAAAAAGTCAATCAACATACCCACAATCACCAAAATAAATACTCAAACTTATGTTCACCAAATAAATAAAAGGATCATCATATTTATTCCAAATAACCTCATATCAGCTCTTGAATGAATCAAGAGCAGTCCTCTTCCAATCACAACACTACCTAGCAGAGTCCCACTTCCCCAACGTAGCAGCCACCATAACAAGCTTGTTGATGGCGGAGACGTCGCCCTCACAACAGAACGTGCCTAAGGAGATGACTTCCCGGCTACACCGCATCTAACCGCCACCGCCGCCGGGTGCCCAGATCTGGTGGAAACGAGGGACCGCCGTGGACGGTTGTTATTGAGAGAAGTCTACCCAGATCTTTCATCGTTGAGAGAAGAAGTGGGGTTGGGTGGATGTTTTGGTTGGGAGAGATAGAGAGAGTGTTGTGATTGTGCGGTGGAGGAAAATGTAGTTGGTGGAGATGTAGGTGGAGAGATGAAGATGGAGATGTGGTGGAGAGAGGATTGTAGGGGAGATGAATCGTGGGGGTGTGGATTGAAGTATAAATGGATGATTAATTGGATGAGTGAAATTAAGTTGGAAGAGAGAGAAAAAATTAATTGGATGAGTAAATTACGCAACAAGAATTTTGAGTAACAAATTAAAGATACATGCTAAATATATAATAATTAAGAAATTAATTAGTTGGATAAGGAAATAAAAAATAATAAAACACATTCGTTTCATATTAAAATTGATTGGTCAGAAATCATTCACATTTTGTTCATAATATAAGTGTTCGCAACTAATCCAAATATATATATATATATATATATATATATATATATATATATATATATAGAATGTGGATCAAATGAAAACCACTTTGGATTTGTAAACTGTGAACCATCCTGGATCGTTGATCCATATTTCATCTAACGATTATGATTTTTTCTAGATTTGTTATCTATTTTTTAAAAGATAATAAAATCCCTATTTTATGGGTGGTTGGATTCCCTTCCATAATTGACTCCTTAAAATAAGGAATTAAGCGTCTGATTTTTTCTCTTTCCTCTGTTAGATTTGTTGCAAGATTTTTCTCTTTCTTATATTTTTAAGACTTAATTTTGTTATCATATATTTTTTCTTTTTATTTTAACGTACATCGTCAATATTTTACATGTTGGTGCACCAATTCAATCTTGGTGCACTGGTGCACAATTTAACATCAGTCCATGGTTTGATTTTTGGTGCACCAATTCAATCTTGGTGCACTGGTGCACAATTTAACATCAGTTCATGGTTTGATTTTTGGTGCACAATTCAAATCTTCGATACACAAATTTACTGATAATTTATATATTGCATTAATGATGCACACACTGTCCACCACTAGGAAAATTAACAGATCTAAATGTGCACCATAAACTCATAAATTGTGCACCAAACCATGGACTAATGTTAAATTGTGCACCAGTACACCAAGATTGAATTGGTGCACCAAATTGGTGCACCAACATGTAAAATATTGACGATGTACGTTAAAATAAAAAGGAAAAATATATGATAACGAAATTAAGTCTTAAAAATAGAAGAAAGAAAAAAATCTTGCAACAAATCTAACAGGAGAAAGCGAAAAAATCAGACGCTTAATTCCTTATTTTAAGGAGTCAATTATGGAAGGGAATCCAACCACCCATAAAATACGGATTTAATTTTCTTTTAGAAAATAGATAATAAATCTAGAAAAAATCATAACCGTTGGATGAAATATGGATCAACGATCTAGGATGGTTCACAGTTTACAAATCCAAAGTGGTTTTCACCTGATCCGCCCCCTATATAGATATATATATAGGGGAGGGATCCAGTGTAAACACCTTTTTCGTTGTAAATAGTGAACAAATCCTAGCCACTCATTTGAGACCCATCTAAAAGTGAGATATTCTAATTGAGACACTACAAATCTAATGGATAAATTTTTTTAAGAAATTCAAACAAAATGTAAGACTTTAAAAAAAATATTTAAAAAAAACACAAACTAAAAACAATTAAAATTCCAGCGATGGTGAATTTCAGGTTCACCATTATAAGGAGGGTAATTCACACAGAAATTTCTTAATATTTTTGGTTATCATAGTGAATTTATATTTCACTGACATAAAAAAACAGACTAACTATGATGAATATGATGGTGAATTTCGAATTCACCATGGTACACACATATATGAGAGGGTACTGCACACATCAATTTCTGATTTTTTTGGTTCTCCATAGTTAATTTATATTTTATGGACATAAAAATTGGGGTCCCCACGGTGAATTTGATAGTCAATTTTTAGTTCACAATTGTGCACAGACAGTGCACCATGGTGAACACGCATATTGGGAGGGTAATGCACACATAAATTTTTAATATTTTTGTTCACTGTAGTGAATTTATATTTCACGGACGTAAAAATTGAACTCATCACGGTGAACATGATGATGAATTTCTGGTTCACTATAGTGAACATGATGATGAATTTTTGGTTCACTACAGTGAACATGTTGTTCACCAATCAAAAAATTACATCTCAAAAGGGAAGACGAGGATATCCCACACAGGGAATCCATGGCTGAATCTCCCAACGGCAGCAAATAGAAACAAAGCCAACACATCTCCACCAGCAAGCAGCGTGACACATCAGTTACCCCCATCTATCTATATTAGCATCATAATTAGGCTTCTCGATTTGAATCACTCCCTCGAGCGGGACGCTGCCCTCGCCGACGAACACGGTGGATGTGGAAGTCCCCGAGGAGGACGCGGAGCCGGAATTCGTTAAACTGACGGTCTGCATAGTAGCCGGATCGGGGGAGGATGCTCCGATGGAGTCGGCTTTGTAGAGGGTTAGGTTAGCATTGGAATTGGAGCTGGTGTTGGTGGAAATGGAACGACGGTTGGAGAAGAGAGAGGACTTGGCTTGGATGAACTTAGGAGGAGCGGAAAGAGAGGAGCCAGAGGTGGATAGAGCTTCGTCGGTGGCGGCTGGTCCTCTCCCCGGAGCTTTGTTCCACGGCTGCGGCAACACCACGGTGAATCTCCCCGTCGTCCGGGTCGTAGGACTTGACCGAGGCCGGCAGCAGGCCGCGCAGCAGTCTGAACAGAGCCGTCGTGCGCCGTCGAGTTGCTGGGGATTATTTGTTGCAAGCTGGATGATAAGGAAGAAGCGATGACGCATCATAGCCATTAGATTATAAATAATATGTGGCTGAGATTTGTCCTCTATTTACAATGAAATTATCATTTACATTTGATCCCTTCTCTCTCTCTCTCTCTATATATATATATATATAGAAAGGGTCAAATGTAAATGGTATTTTCATTGTAAATAGTGGATTGATCATAACCGTTCATCATGTTTAGATCTCACGGCTGTAATTATTATTAAAAAAACAATATTTATGTTTATCTTTCCTAATACTCAGCCGAATCTCTCCATCAAATCGAATCTCAGCCGATCCATCGATACTTTTTAATTTTTATCTACATCGACGATATCGAGCTGCTATATTGTGATCATCGGGTGAAATCATCAGGTTGATTGTCGGCAGGTTAGGGCTTTTTCATGGTTTTAGGTTTCTATTTTTTTACCTTTGATAATGAGTTCTGACGCCGGAAGCTTCATCGATTTAGATCTGAACCTGCGAGGTTTGTATTTTTATCTTCCAATTATGTTTTGCATTTGATGATTTTAATCGCAATTGAGTCGTATCCAATGGCCGGCTACCTTTCGCAATTGAGTCATCTCCCCCTGGCCGGCGGACGGTTGATGATTTTTATGTGATTTTTTTATGTTTTAACATATTGTTTTGGTTATCTTTGTTAGCAGCTTGAATGTAGTAATTTCTAAAAAAATAAATATCATTTTGAATGTGGCTTGTGTGAACATGTTCAATGCAAGACTCTTTTTCACCTGTTTTTTATCATTTTTTTGTTATTTGTTTAGTGTAAGTTTTATGCTGTGGCTTTTTTTATTCTTTTGTGAAACTTTTTGTCAGTGGATATATTTAGCTTGTGGTTCTTTGTTTATATTTTGATCTATCTTTTTTTTGTTGTATTATGTTTGTGTTTTGATCTGTTTCATTGCTTCAATTTGACAAATTTTAATCTGTTCACTACTATGGGTTTTATGGCTTTGATTTTATTTATTTTGTGTTGTATGATGACTGTTTTTATAAGGCAATGGTGCATCTATTATAACGTGTTTTGTGCAGAAATAAATGGCGACACCAATGATGATAATGAAGAATCTTTTACTAGTAATGCAAAAAAAGACACAGAGACACATGAGCACTTCAGAGTGCATACTTTGGCAGACGGGACTTGTTTGTGGACTCCCATGTGTGATGAGAAATTGAAGCCATATAAAGAAAAGATTTTCAACTCATTGAATGAGGGGATTTCTGTCTATAAAGAATATGCAAGAATATCAGGATATCAAGTTAGATTGGCTACAACACAAAAAGTTACGCGGAGTGATTGCATCAAATTACAGTATCTTTTTTGCAATAGGCAAGGGCTGCATAAGTTTAGAGCATTCAACCACCTTGAGGGTGATGTGTCATGTGGTTATAAAAGGAGGTTTTCGACACGGACTGGGTGCAAAGCACGTTTAGTGCTGAGATTGATAAGAGATTCTTCTTATGTCGTTAGTGATTTTGTGGAGGAACATAATCATTGCCTTACGTCACCCGAATATCAACAATTTCTAAAATCAAATCGTTCATTGAATTTCGCTCAAGAAAACTTTATTATGGATTGTGGCAACATCAAGATTGGAGCAAAAAAGTCTCACAAGATTCTTAAAGAGATATCTGGTGGATATGCTAATGTTGGTGCACAGGTTATAGATTTCAAGAACTTCAAATGAGGTTTTAAGAACTTTGTGGGAAACAGCGACGCCCAAATTATTTTGGATCGTCTGAAAAGCAAACAGGATTTATGCCCTGGCTTTGCATTCGACTATTTTGTTGGCACAGACGGTGCACTTCAGAGATGTTTTTGGGCTGATTCAATTGCAAAAAATAACTTTGAAGCTTTTGGGGATTGTGTAGCGTTCGATGCAACATATCGTACGAACAAGTAAGTGTTTTTATAGCTTTTTTACTCAAAAAATTTGTTGAAAATGGCATTCATGGGGTGATGCACTGCCAGTGCACCACTCACTGTTTGAACAGATTTTCATTTTTTTTGTTATTGTATTACAGATACAACCTCGTTTTCATTCCTTTCACTGGTGTGGACAATCATAAATGTTGTATCACGTTGGGGGCTGGTTTGTTGGCAAAAGAGAACGTTGAATCTTATGAATGGCTCATGGAGTCGTTCCGCAAGATTATGAGTCGTGGTCCCCGTATTTGGGTAACAGATCAAGACCCCTCTATGAAGATTGCAATTAAAAATATATTCCCAAACTCCATTCATCGACTTTGTATGTGGCACATTACGAAAAAGTTCACCGAAAAGGTATTTCATATGTTATTGTTATTTTTTATTGTAGTTTTTTCATGTGTTTTTTCTTTTTTGGTTTTACCTTTTGTTTTTTTATGCAGATTGGAAACATTCTTTGTAGGGACAAAAAGTTCCTTGATAACTTAGATGGGATTGTGTGCAACGCTCATTATGAACCTGACGTTTTTGAATCTGAGTGGGCACGAATGATTGAAGACTACAAACTGCAAGATAATAAATGGTTGTCGGATATGTATGAAATGCGTGCTAACTGGATACCAGCATTTTTCAGAGATATTCCGATGGGTGGACTGTTAAGAACAACCTCTTGTTCTGAATGCGAAAATTCTTTCTTTAATTGTTTCTTCCACCCGGGAATGTCGCTGACTGAGTTTTTCATGGCATTTGACTCTGCAATGGATGCACAACGACATCGGAAGGACCAAATGGACCACGAGACAACATCTTCTGAACCCATCATCAAGACTTCTCTCCACGTTGAAAAACAGGCAGCGGAAGTGTACACGCGTACAATTTTTTATGATGTGCAACATGAAATAATCGAGTCATGCCTTCATTGTCACGTGTGCTCTATTTCGGGCGATGATGAGTCAAAAATTTATGGAATTACAAATGAAGACTCTATACATCGTGTGTTTACTTTATATTTTTTGATCATGCTCATTGTTTTTGAGTATTTTAATTTATTGCGTTAACATATGCATTTTTTCTAACATAAATTTTGTTGTCAAGTTGTGCACCACATTGGGTCAAATGTTGCAGAATGTATCTGTAAAAACTTTCAACGGATAGGCCTTGCTTGCCGTCACATTTTCTTAGCCTTAAAATCAAGTGGGGTTACTGAGATACCAGATTATTTCATTAGTAAGCGATGGACAAAAAAAGCGGTGCACAAGTTAGATTCATCATCATTTGGTGACATTGCTGAAACATCAGCTTCCCGAAATGGATCAAAAGAATTATGGATTGAACTGAATGCAGCAGCAAAATCTGTAGGTTGTCACAAGCAGAAAATAGATGAACTCATAGAAACTTTGCGTACATTTAGAGACAAACATTCTGGCAGGATAGTGTACATGAGCAAGCAAGATTTATTTGAATCTATAATTGGTTCACCGCGTCCTACTCAAATTATTGTTCAGACACCACAACAGTCAAGGAATAAGGGATGTGGCAAGCGACTGATGTCCGAGAGAGACAAAATTGTGGAAAAATAAAAAAAAGCACTTAGGAAATGTGCATTTTGTGGAAAGATGGTGAACCATGATATTAGGAACTGTCCTGACAAGAAGTTATGATGTGTTTGTTTTTGGTGGATATTCATTGTTTTTAGAATGATAAACATGTGACCCCATCACAGTTGAGGTCCTTCAAAATAAATGTTTCCTGGCAAAATACATTTTTTTCTTTTAGAGTCATTTTTGAAAACATGTAATTTTTTTCCTGGTTTATCAAGGTGCAGTGTACAACAGTGAACTATGCAAAATTGTAACATAGATTTTTCCATCAAAGCTTTTTTTACAAAGTTTTGTTCGGTAATGGTGAATGTTTAATTCACCATGACCATTTTTGTTTTTAACATCCTACACACAGGTCTCTTACGAACTGAAAAACAAATACAACATGCCCCCAAAACAAACATGCCAATATGCCATTATAGAAGATGCACAGTACATAGCAGTACATGGCCGATGGCCCCAAAAAAACACAGCTAGTTCTAATCTAAAGATTCATCGTCCTTAAACTCTCTGTTTCGTCGAATTTCCTCGCACCTTTGTCTGTGCGCTTCAAGCTCTTGTGTAGGGAACATGTCTTTCTCCTCAAGCGAGAGGTTTGCATATGCTAGGCAATCCTTTTTCACTTTATCGAGCAGTTTATTTTCTCCAAACATAACAATGTTGTATAGGAATTTTGCTCGCATTCTGACAATCTGATCATCATGCTGGAACAGATCACCGCCAAACAGTTAAGACATCAGAAAAAATTTGCAGGGAAATATCTCATTTACATAATAAAAAATAATATAGCCAAATGTAAGAAAAATACCTTTTCAGTACACTCTCTTGCCAAAGTTTCTTTCCATTTATTTGGTCCATTTGACCCTATAAACATCTCCATGTGTCGCATTACGAAAATTCCAGAGTCAATAATATTTTCTCTCGTCTTCCATGCAACAGGAATGAGTTTTGGAGTTTCATTCTCTAATATGGTTGCTTTAGGATGTTTCTTGCTCTTCAAAAATTGTACATACAATTTTTCTACAAAATAAACATGAGGAATGCAATTTTGTAACAGTATCCATCATGAAACACATCTATATTTTTTCGCAATGCACATAAAGTGCACTGACAAATACTCAAAACAGTGCACAGTATAAAAACTTACAATTGCCTCTGGAACACCGCTACATGAGGAAAATTTTGTGCTTCTGGAGTTATTATCGACAACATCGATCCCCGAATTCTTTATGTTAAAAATGATTAGGTAATATTTACGCACTACGAGCACCGGCATAAAAACCTGCAGATGATTCATATAATTTGATGTGTGTACTCTTCAATTTTGGTTGCATAATATCAAAAATTAGAGAAAGCAAAAAATAACAATTATTTACCATGCTTACACTCTTCAATTTAACACTCTGAAATCTTTTCAAATCGCTCTCAAAGAACTCTTTGAAAGTTTCATACACGGTTTCGGGTAAATGCAAACCCTCATTAATCGCCTTACACTGCACAGTTGCAAAAAAAAAGAAAGATCATGTGTCACTGTATTATTAATAAAAAAATATAAAAAGTTGTCACAACATGCATACCGCAACTAGAGTTGTGCAATAAAACCTCAAAGGAGAATTTGGACTCTTCAAATGTTCCCTGTGGTTAAGAATTACTGCCCATGCATCCACACATGATGGTCGAATGTGATATCCATCTTCAAAAGTTTCTAATGCACTCTATTCACCATTATGTCCTTCCATATAAAATACTCATCCCTATTATAACCATTTTCATAATTAGTCTACTGACATTTTAACTAAAATGTGCATTTTTAATTCTAACCATGTATCATACCTTGCTGTACCACGTGTCGCAAACAGCCAATCACAAATACTATCCTCCTCCATGGTTACCTCATCAGCTATGTTCACCGTTCGCCCAATGTACGGAGACAGCAAAAATAGTGTAGCTTTTTTCTCACGACAACCTCTTCCTAGGTCTGTGTCATGTGGGGTGATTACCTCTTTGTTTGTACCTCTCTCCTTCCCTGGCTGGTATGTTACCTCAAAGTCGAACCCCATAAGCTTGGCCACCCACTTTTGTTGATCCGGGGTATGTACAGTCTGCGTTAGTAAGGCCTTGAGCGGTTGATGGTCAGTGACGATGGTGAATCGTGTGCCCAGAAGATACTGTCTTCATTTCTGAATAGCTGCGACCACAACATACAATTCTCTATTATAGGTCGAGCTATGCTGGACATCTGGGGGTAATTGCTTACTGAAATATGAAATGGGGTGTCCATCTTGCATGAGTACGGCCCCAATTCCTAGGCCGGAAGCGTCCGTCTGTACCACAAATTGTTTGCTGAAATCTGGTAGGGCGAGTGTTGGAGTTGTGGCAAGTGCCTCCTGTAATGCTTGAAATGCTTGATTGGTGGCTATCGTCCATGTAAAGGCATCCTTCCGGAGCAGTTGGGTGAGTGAAGCTGCCAGTTGTGCGTATCCCTTGACAAAGCGTCGGTAATATCCAGTGAGGCCTAGGAACCCCCTTAATTGCTTGGCATTTCTTGGTTGTGGCCAGTCTTTTATGGAAGATGTTTTGCTTGGATCGACATCCACACCCTCGACTGATATAATATGCCCTAAGTAGGCAATAGTGGACCTGGCAATATCACATTTAGAGGGTTTAGCAAAGAAACAATGATTTTTGAGGATGTGCAGTACCTCCTCCAGATGCCCGAGGTGTTCTTCTTCCGTGCGGCTATATACGAGAATATCATCAAAGAATACCAGGACGCTGCGTCGCAAGAGGTGCTTGAAGACGGTATTCATCTCTGATTGAAAACTGGAAGGGGCGTTGGTGAGTCCAAAGGGCATCACCAAGAATTCGTAATGGCCGTCATGGGTCCGAAATGCAGTCTTATATATGTCCTCGTCCTTTACTCATAGCTGGTGATACCCGGCTCGTAAGTCCAACTTTGAGAAGATGATAGCCTCATGGAGCTCATCTAGGAGCTCATCCACTGTCGGAATTGGAAAACGGTCCTTAATGGTGGCGGCGTTAAGGGCTCGGTAGTCGACGCAGAAGCGCCACGTTCCGTCCTTCTTTTTCACTAATAGCACCGGTGACGAAAACGGACTGGTACTAGGTCGTATTGTACCCTCTTGCAACATCTGGGTGATCATCTTTTCCATTTCTGTTTTCTGGAAATGCGGGTATCGGTATGGCTTTATGTTGATAGCTGGCGTATTTGGTAAGAGGGGAATCCTATGGTCTGTTGTTCTTCTTGGTGGCAGTCCGCGAGGAACAGCAAACACACTGTTGAACCGCTGTAAAAGGAGACTGATGGCCTACGAGAGACTTGGTGTTAGGTGGTCGGCCAATTTTGGCAGTTCCATCTCTTGAGTCTCCTTTGTTTCGGGGTACCATTCTGCAGTCATTTGAAACAGAGAGCAATGGCGTGTGTTTGGGATACTCTGTTGAGCTGTGCTAGGCTTAACTGAGCACATTGCGTCTTGGTTGGAAGCCCATATAGTGTGATCTTGATGCCATCCTTGTTGAAACTCATCCACAATTCTTTGTAATTGAATAGGGCAGATCCCAGGTCGGCTAGCCACTGTTCTCCCAAAACTGCATCTATGCCATAGATAGGAAAAAGATGAAAATCGATAGGGAATATTTGTCCGTCAAGGGTCAGAGGGACTTGAGGACTTACCCCTTCACACTTAAGGGCGTCGCCATTTCCAATGGTGACGTTAAGGTGGTGCGCCGACTCGACGGGGAGCTCTATGGATTTGATGACTCTTGTCTGTAGGAAATTGTGAGTGGATCCGCTATCGATGAGGACAACAATTTTTCTGCCTCGGATACTGGCTGCGAGCCTCAACGTACTCGGTATGTGGTGACCTTGCAAGGCATGAAAAGAGATGGTGGGAGGTTCCTCAGTCATCGGTTCTTGGCTGAGGTGGGGCATTGGGGTTTGTGGCTCTTCCATTTTCCTACCTTCCGCTTCGGTGGTATCCTCGTCGTAGGACTGGTAGGTCTCTTGCTCCCACAGCAGGAAGCATTGGAAGCGAGGTTTGCAGCGGTGACCCAGGTGGAATCGTTCATCACAGTTATAGCTGTCCTTTTTCTCTTCGTGTCGTCATCTCCGCTAGGGTTAGCCTTTTGACATGTAAGGATGGGGGTGTCACGAAGGGGGGTCGGATTGATTGTGGGATTTTGGTGTGGTGGTTTACTTGGTGTGTTGTCGCAGGAGCGGGGAGACGGGGTAAGTTGGTCGAGCGGGGTGGAGGCGTTGGCCATGGAGTTTTTCTTCAGCCAATCTGGCCATACCCATAGCTTCTTGTAAGGTGGCTGGTCGAAGTAGGATGACGGTGTACTTCCTCCCTTAGCCCGGCTAGAAATCTGTTCATCAAATTGTTGGGGGTAAGACCGGGTGTCCGGATTGACAGGGATTCAAATTCCTGTATGTATGCTGCTATGGACGAAGTCTGCTGTAACTTGTTAAGCGCCACCTCTGCGTTCCAGAATTCACTTGGTCCAAATCTCATCCGCGTATGTTGCACAAACCGGCCTCAGTCAGTAATTTGGTGTGTGGAATGCATCCATTGGTACCATCTGAGTGCTTCTCCCGTCAAATAAAAGGGTGTCAGCTTAAGTCGATGTTGCGGCTGGGTTTCATGGTGATCAAAAAATAGTTCAATTTGTAAGAGCCACTCCTCAACTCCTTCACCGTTGAAACATGGCACCTCTAGTCTCGAAATTTTTGGTGTGTTGGAGGGGAAGGGTTCGGATGGGTGGTGATAGGTTAACTGTGTAGGGTATGGAGTAGTGTATGTGCTGTTTTGGTTATGTGGGGATGTAGGCATGGGTAGTGATGCGAGCGAGATGGGTGGGGTTGGTGATAGTGGTGGTGGGGGGTTTGGATGGAGCGGCTGCTTATCTGCGCGGGGTGGGGGATATAATGTTGGTTCTTTATGGAGGTTTTCAATGGCCAAAAGGATTTTTGCTACATCGGAGGTTTGTTTCTCTGCCAAGAGATGGACAGTTTCTTCCATGGATTGTACTCGGGAGCCCAAATCCTGACAGGTGGTGGTGAGGTTGTTGATGGTGTCATTGGTGTTCTGTCTGGTTTCTGGCATGGATCTTGAGTTCAGCTCTCAATGAAGAAGCACCAAATGTAAGGTACCAGGCAAGGTCAGGGTAGGAATGGGAAGGAACAGGGGATAGGAGACCAGAAAGAGAGAGTGAGGAGCGCAGAGAAGAAAAGAGAAAGGAGAGTAGGGAAAGGTTCTGTGTTAATTGTCTGCTTTATTTCTCCCCCTTGGGTTAGTATTTATATTCCCTTTTCATAAAGGAATAGGGCATCTTCAGGATCCTTCTATGGTCCCTACAGTTTGTTATTTTTGTTATTCTGTTATCCAGGCTGAGCTAGGGTACTTCCTGGTCTTCTTGACAGCCCGTGCACTCCTTTTTACTCCAGTGTCCAGCTCTGTCGATACTAGGCCTGTGACACATTGGCTAAGATCTTTGCACTCAGGTCATGCCCTACTTATGAATATGCTCTATCAATTTAACACCAATAACACAAAGTGAAATAAAATTCCCACAGTACGTGACAGCCTCATTGATTTGAAGATGTAGGGCTTGTATCGGATAGAAATTAACAACCATACATGTTGATGCTTCAAAGACAAGTTTTCAGTTGAATCACAAAATGGTCACAAAGACAATAATTATTTTGAACAGTTCAACACTAGAAAATAGCAGCTGATGACAAGCATGTTGAATCCATTTTCGAGAAGTCAGAAACATGTAAAAGCCAAAGATAATGTTCAAGTTCCAGTTTTTGACTATCTGAGTGAAGTTGTAATCATAATTCATATCTCACCTTGAGACATCCAGCTCCAGCAAGATGAGTTAATAGCAATGATGGACTTCAACCAATGGCGCTATGAAGCGGCATCAGCAACTACACACTTCCAACAGCTGCCACAACCCTAATTCAACACATAAAAGTGCAAATCAAATTCAAAAAAAGGCTCAAAATTTATAGCTTCGAGCGGATTCGAACTGTAACTAACCCAACCTCGAAGCGCCGAGAAAGCTTCTAGATGAAGAAGAAAACGGAGCTGGCGATGATTTCGAAGCCGCCGACTCCGAAAAAAGAGCTCGCGACATCACCAAATTCGCAGCTGATCGACACAATGACGCCATTTTCAGCTCGGCGACGACGAAAGCGATCCTCTGCTGGAGCCCTAGCCCCAAATCTCTCCCAGCTAGTTATTAAAACCGGACCGGACCGGCCGGTTCAACCGGTCGAACCGGGAACCGGTGGTTGGTCCGGTCCGGTTCTAATTATATTACCGTTATGCATTTAGAACCGGGTTCAACCGGACCGAATCGGTGAAAATCAGCTAAACCGTTACAAACTGGTCGGTTTATAAAACCGGTTCAGTGTTTAATTAATATATAAATTATCTATTTAATAAGTATTAAAATAAATCTACAAATAAAAATCAATTATATCCAAAATGATAATAGGCGGAATCAATTCCTTGCCCACCCGGGAGCTTGATCGCCCGATTTCCACTCGGGCATGCTCTTTTTACTGACTTTTAATGTTATAAATTTTATTTATATTAAAAATAATAAGCAATCAGACCAATGATTGAGCTGGTCCAGTTTTGATAGCTATGCTCCCAGGTTTTCAGAATCACACTTCGGCCCCTGAAGTATCTTTTACGAGAGTAAATGCCTTATACTTTGGAATACATTATATTCGATCTGAAAGTTTATGAAATTACAAATGAGGCGTTTAAAACTTAGGCTGTGATTTCAGAAAGTTTGAAAAAAAGAAAAATTATAAGAAAAAAATTATTTTATGTCGTTTTGTTAGAGATAAAGTTTTTTTATAGAAAATATTAAAATATTTTTAATTTAGTCTTTGCTTCGAGTATTGAGAGATTAGAAAATAAAGAATTTAGAAGGAAAATAAAAGAAAGGAAAGAAATGATTTGAGGGTAGAAAGAAAAAATAGGTGTTATTGACTTTAGGAAGGATAAGATTAAAATAATAATGATATTATATAAATAATCACATATAAAAATAAAATATAAAAGAATACAAAGAATAGAATGGTATAATATCTTTTTTTTTATGGCAAAACTATCCGTTTTCTTTCAAATCCATCCAAATCAGATGAAAATGTAAAGAGGTGTTTCACCTCTCCAAATCCTTCCCACTCTTCCCAAATTCCTCCTTAAAAGAAACTTAGGAACAACTCTTTCCTTTCTTCTTTTCTTTCTCTCCAATTTTGTACTCGAAAACACTACATAACAAAATTTACTTTCTATTTTCGTCTAACATTTCATTTAGTTTTTCATTTCAAAATTAAACAAAGAATTTCATCTCATTTTCTACAAATTACTTTTCTCTCAATTTTTTTCAAAACCAAACACAATCTTTTATAGTATTTTTGAGTCATTTTTGTGAATGAAGTGGGAGGAGAGTGCAGGAAATTAATTAGATAAGAGTGTTTCCGAGGTTTTTTTTATAGTTTCGAAACCAAACATAATGATGGATTCGATCTCAAGCATCGTGGCTCAGTTTTAAAAGATTCATATACTTGTCCTTGGATGGACTGTAATATCCCTTTATAAAGAAGATCCCCTGCTCCCTAGTCTGCGCAGACACTGACGGACGAGTACAATAATAATCTCGATGAAACAGTGTAATGGTGATGAACCTAGCTAGCTCAGTTCTAAAAAGGTTCCTATACTTCCTCAGGTGGTGGGGCTTTGGATTCTCCTGCTCCCTGTTTACCCACCATGCGAGTGCTGCTTCAACCTGAAGCCCTCGCACCAACCCATCATGCGAGTGCTGCTTCAACCCGAAGCGTTACACCAGATTGATTAAAGGTACATTTTCCACTCCATTTACGGAACATATCATTTGACTTAATGCTATTCCAAATAACTTACCAACGGTGCATAATATCAACCTTGCAGAGCTACAAATGACTCCATAGAGCTCAGAGCTTCATCTACTCAGCCAGGGTAGCCTGAGTAATGCACGATATTCTTATTTACTTCAAAATTTAATGCACCATATTTTAAGTGAGTAGTAAAAGAGACTGATTGAATGGACTAGTTATTACCATAGTTATAAAAACCGGACCGGTTCGACCGGGAACCAGTGGTTGATCTGGTTCGGTTCTAATTATATTACCGCTATGCATTCAAAACCGGGTTCAACCGGACCGGTTAGTATTTAATTAATATATAAATTATCTCATTTAATAAATATTAAAATAAATCTACAAATAAAAGCCAATTATATATCCAAAATGATAATAACAAGAATCAATCCCTTGCCCATCTTTGGGTTTTGCAGCCCGATTTCCACTCAGCCATGTTCTTTTTACTAACTTTTAATGTTATAAATTTTATTTATATTAAAAATAATAAGTAATCAGTCCAATGATCGAACCGGTCCGAGCCGTCGGTTCAACTGGTAAACCGAAAATCGGAGCTCTCACCGGTTTGACTTCCGGTCTGATTTTGATAACCATGATTATTAATGATAATTATCATTCGAATTTTTTTTTAAAAAAAAAGTTTACTTTGATATAAAAAAATTAGGGATAAAACCCAAAAGGGGCTCTGAACTACCACCGCTTACCCAATTGCGGTCAAAACTACCATGATTTCCAAAAAGGGTGCAATGAAAAAAAAATTGGACTGATTTTCTAAAATAAAATTTACCGTAACATTCATAACCTAATATTATGATAAGACTTAGATTTGTATGTGAAAATTACATCGTTTGGTTATCAAAATAAATTATATCATTTTGCGCACATAAAGAAAATGACGTCTTTTGATAATCAAAGTATATAATTTTTGCACACAAATCGAAGTCTTATAATAATATTAGGTTTTGAATGTAATGGTACATTTTAATTTAGAAAATCAGTTCAATTTTTTTTTCATTGCACCCTTTTTAGAAATCATGATAGTTCTGACTGCAATTGAATAAATGGTGATAGTTCGGAGCCCCTTTTGAGTTTTTTCCCAAAAAATTATTGTAATCAAACCCGATCACGGGTATTGCATTTTAACATGGATATGGTTAATGAGATAAAAAATAATCAAAAAAATCTAAACGAAATCTATTAATCAAAAAATTCAGTTATAAGTAAGATTATTTGTATTTTCAGTTAAAACTATTATTTAAAAAAAATACTAAATAAATAAAATTAACAGAAATCAGAACCGTATTGTGAATGTCGACTGCCGACTGCCGACTTCCAACTGCCGCCGATCAAATTGCTGACCGAGCGACATCCGAGACAGGCTTTGATTTGGAAGCTCTTTCCGACATCTTGACAGACGGGCGGAGATAATTCATCCACCGCAGCCGACAGCTCTTCTCGTGAGCATCTCGTCTTCCTCCGTCGCCATCAATTTTTCTTCTTCTTCTCGTTCCTAGGTGATAATTGATGTTGATGAAGATGTGAGTGTTGCTGTTTCTGGTATTTGGTGTGGTTGTTCTTGGGCGCGTGTGTGTCTGCTGCTTCTAGTGTTGCTGGTTGTTGCTGATTTTAGTGTTGCTTAAATTTTCGGATATGAGTATTTGCTGTTTATGCTGGTTCTGGTTGTTGCTGATCAGGGTGTTGCTGTTTCTGGTATCTGTTAATGAAAATATTTAACTGCTTGAGTTATGTAATAGTTTTATAGAAGAAGTGTTGGTTTGTTTGTAGGTTTAATGGGAACCTACAATCTCAGAAGTGTTAACTGGAGTTTATTTTGTTGGCCAAGATCCAGTTGACATCAATTTTGCTATGAAGCGAATTTTTTTTGGTGGCTGCTTTCATTTTTCTGTTTGGTGTTGCTGCATACTCCTGTATGTAGATATATATGTTTGGCTTGGTTTTTTCGCTGCCATTTCAAACTACATGTTTAATGCTAGAGGTCTGAAAATGATGTCCTGTTAAGAGTAGAAAACTGTAAACAACCATAAGATTGATGGCTTGTTTGAGTTCTCCTTATTCGAAATTTGTAGTTGCTTCTCTTCATTGTATACACTTTCAAGTTTGGACTGCTCTTTATCATACTTTGTTGCTCCATAATATAAGCTTAGTTTGAAATTATATTCTTCATAGTGTATGCTTTGTTTGTTTATACTGCGCTTTGGTTATATTTACGAAGAAAATGTACAGAAGCGTAGTGGGCATCCTATTTGTTATACCTCTACGAGCTACATATTACTATAGCCCGGCTTCCGAATGACTCATCAATTTAATGAGAACCTCCTTCCCTTTAATATAATAATATCTGAAACAATGTTTATTCATAAACTTTTGACTCATGCAATGCTGTCAAAGAAGATGCAAATCGTGCTATAGAACCTTAAACTGGATGACTTTTGGAAGACGTAAGACTGTGGTCAAGGCATACCAAACCAGGTATTATCTGCATCCTACATTTTACTACCGGATGTTTATTTAAAGCTGCCACAACTGAGTGTAACTATAAACTCATATTTTGATTATATATTATGATGGCTTCCTCATTGTGATGACTTTTAACTCTAGTCTTGTAAAATTTCAATTTGTCATAATGCTTCCAAGATCCACACATAAAGATAGAGATAAAGCTGAAGCCTAATCATACTCATGACATAGTAAAAAATAAAAAATCATTTCCAGGCGCACCTGTATTGTTGCAGTTAATAACATGGTCATGGTTTTGAATTCAGATGCACCATGGTACTGAAGTTCATAATCACTGACACCATAATTTGTTCCACTAATCAACTCCTCAATCTGGCGTAACATGGTTTTTATGCTCCTTGTTCCATGTGAAACCAGCTGGATTATCATTTTAGTAATGATCTAATTGAATTTTCTTCTTCGGTGTCTTCTGCATCCTTCTCCGTGATGATCCTGATCCGCTCTTCTGTTCTAGTTTTTCTTTTATAGTACTTCTGGAAAATCCAATTAGCCTCCTCTTTGTGTATTGTGGATGATTCCCTTGCAGGCTACTGTGATCCTTGGTTTCCTCCCTCACGAGTTTTAGAGGTTCTTCCTCGAGCTCCTCCAGATCTGTTTTAGCTTCTACTAATTTCTCTTCGGGTTCATCATTGGCCCCATTTTCTGAAGAGGGATTGGGAGAAGAGAATAAAAAACAATCCAAGGGCTTTATATGAAGGTAGTATATTCAGTACCAAATCAAAGTGATCTCTGAAGACAGTCAAATCACATGCCGACCGGTACAAATATAGCTAGGTCGAAAAGCCAGTTTTGATGTGGTGTCGGGATGAAAAAATATATTTATTTCATTAATATGGCCATACTCTTCCTCTTTATAGTGGAAATGTTACCAATATGTCTGAACTCAAGTGCATGTTTCCCCCTATAGGTAGTATTCCGACTTTGACACATCTTCTATCCCTGAAATGTCCCAAACGGCACCATCATTGTCGTCTCGGCCAAAACTAGGACAATCATATCCTTCCGCAAAAATGACATTTATTTATCAAAAAAATATCATCAAAATTGACTTAGTAAAAATTGATTGTAATGCTCGAATCCTCAATAAACTCTTCTCAGCATTGATGGACTGAAATAAGATGTTTTTACAATAACAAATACTGAGAAGCTACAATGAATGAGAAGAGGAAATAGAAACAATGAATGAGAAGAGGAAAGAGAAAACGACACCGTTACATGTCTCCCGCTCTCTCGAGACGACGTAGCTTCATTCTCCTTGACAAAACGCTGCATTGCAGCTAAACTCAGCAGCAGCTAATGCTACGTTGCAATCACCTTCATATATGATTCTCCCGCCTGTGCCATCTATATATATTAAAGCAGAAGCGGAGCGTTCAGAATGCTCCATTTAATAAAAATTCTACGTGGCGGACTTTCCTTAATTCTCTCATATTTATTATTTTAATTTAATTATACATTTTAATCAAAATCTAATCCTATCCAAAAATCATGTGCGTCAAACATTCTTTAATTCTCTACTATTTATTTTATTTTAATTTAATTATACATTTTAATCAAAATCTAATCCTGCCCAAATTTGAATCCTAATCAAATTTATCAAAAATACATTATCTATTTACTTAATTCATATGAATGCACGTGCATTGTGAAGAAATTATTTTGATAATATCACAAGAATAATTCACTTATTTTTTTCACTTTGTATTGATCTCATTATCTAATAAAATTTATCAAAAATGGATTATCTACAACTCAATATATTCATACATGATTGCACGCACGTGCAAACACATTTGTGTTTTTTTTTAAGTTTATAATAATAAATATGTTGTTAAATCATTATCTTTTCTATAAATAAATAAATAGCATTTATTACAAATTTTTCATGTGGGGGTATACATCATAAATTCAACTACTTAATTTTATGTTGTCTCATATGTAATTAATTTTGATTGTATAAAAAGTAATAATTTATATAAACTTAAGCTTGATATAACATTTTTTTTAATTTTTATATAAATAATAAAACTATGTACTGTATTCTTCTTAATTTTATAATTAATGATTATATTAAAATAAATTCTTAATAATATACATTAATTAAGGAAAATATAATAAATATTTTTATTTCTTATTTATTAATTAAATTTAAACATAACAATAGTTACAATACTATGTATTGTACTCTTTTTAATTTTATCATTATACACCCCATCTCAAATATTTTCTAAACTCTTTTTATGAACAAAAGTATTTGACAGAAAAATTTGTAGATTTAAGATTTAGAAATATATTCCAAAGATAATTTAATTCTTAGAGATCTAATTTGAATCATTTTGTAATCACTTAACATAATTGTCGATGATTTATCATTTATTTACTTTTGTTGAAACCGAACAGAATTATAGTAAACTAAAATGAATCAAACTATAATAGAATAATAAAGATTAAAATAGATCATTCCTTATATAAAAAACTGAAAGATAAATTTTTATTAGATCATGTCATCAATAAAAAGTAAATGAAGTACTCTTCATTGAAAGACATATCTAATTGATGTTTTAGCATAATTTATTTCTATCTTCATGTTTTTGTCAAAATAAAGTGTTATAAATCACATCGATATGGCTTTTATATAATTGGAATTACTTGATTTATTTACACGATAACTTAAGAATAGCTAATGAAAAATAAATAATTAAGAGATAATAATAATATAAAAAATAGAAAGTATATTAAAATATAACTTGACAGATTCTGAATTCAGAATCTGATAAACATAATAGTAAAGACATCACTTACAATATATTTCGTGATGACAATTAGAATAAGAGTAAGAGTCAATCTCTTTTTCATAATGGGTCATATATATTTACTTAGACTTATCAGTTATATATCAGTATATGTAGTTAAACTTAAGTAAAGTGAAAATAAAAAAATTTAATACATATTGATATTATCGGATATGTAACATAGGCATTGATACCTAGTTGTCATCTGAAGAAGCTGCGCAGGTAGCCAGAAAAGATATGCCATTATTGAGAAACCATATTGAATCGGTCACTATCCTGATTATGGTGCCAGTTTACTGATAAGGCACGAGTCTTTTTCCTGAATTGGTTGGGCCTTCAGTAAGGCCCTCTTTTGTCTGCTTAGCATTGACGTGTCTGCCTCGCGCCTTTCCTTTAGCTCTGTGCAGCTCCTCCTCGAGCTTTTTGTAGCGCTCTTCGCACTTTTGTTCTCTAATAAAATTTTCTTTAAAAAAAAGTAAGATGTGGAGTCCTTTATGTGTTGGATATTTAATAATAATAATTATAACCATAATATTAATCTATGCCCACTGTAGTTAGAGGTTCAGCAGCAGCCACCAACCATAGTAGATGGCAGGGCGCCAATGATTTAAACATTTGAGCTCTATCTGTGGCAGTAACATCTACTCCAACGAAGGCCGATGTGGCTCGGATCGGGTGGTTATAGTCGGCTACGAGCTTTATGTGTCTGTCCTAGGACTAGATCGTGTTGTTATGAACCAAATTTGATGGATCTTGCTCGACATTGACATGGACATGGTTGTGGAAGTGGCTGGATCCGATGGATCTTGACTGTTATGGCTTGAGGTTCTATAGATCTGATGAATCTGGTCAGATCGGCTGCTAGTGAGTCGATGCACGTATCGGACGGATTAGATTCTGGCAGCACTGTCGGTGGCTTGTGTTGTTGGATCTGTGGACTGGACACCGTGGACATGCTACTACGACTCACCGTAGATCTGACGATGGCGAAGGATATGCAACTAGGGATCTTGACTCGAGTAGTTTCATCCTAAAAGAACATGGCCACAATAGTCTGAACACATTGCATCTTGCATCAACAAAAACATTTTTTTATACTTTGCTAAGGTATACTAGCTGACAAATGGGCGAAGAAAAGCACTATTCATTAGCCTGATTAAACAACAGACATACCTAATGTGTTAAAAAGTTTGCAAATATCATGTCGAAAAAGGGATCCAACAAAAAAATGCTTCCCAAACACAAGTTTGCAGGAAGAGCATTACATTCTCATTTCAAATAAGATATGTGAATATTCAGAGTCACTGACATCTATAGTAGACAAGGTAAGCGAATATCAAAAAAGCTCCTAGACAGTCATCCAATAGTAAAGGCGGAACAAGACTAAAGTGAAGCATCTAGCATTGAATTCTATTCTTCACCAATAAATATGACAAAAACACTATAACGCACCCATTCAATAGCAGTAGAATATACCACACCACTAATTTCCATTGATTCTTATAACCACCACCTCGAGAATTGAAGAGTCGAGCATCATACTTCTCAGTAATATTAGGGTAGAATATCCCCCATTTTCTACTTGATCCATTCTCTTCATGCTCATCATCCCTATTAAACAGCTCAATATACTTCAGCAGCACCTTCCTTCCTAAATGGAGTCCCGACTCCTGACTTCAGATGCCTCACCATACCCGTCACATACATTCCTGCAAAGGCATGTGTGGCTTCCAGCTCTCCAGGAGAGCCAGAACTCGACCAGCCTGTCTCTGTCACAGTAATAGGAATGCTCTGATGCCCAGACACGGTCATATCAGAAGTTACAAAATCCACCATCATGTCAAACAGGTTTGTATACTTGCCACCATATTGCATGTCATCTGTAAAACTGTGAGGCACGTCTCCAAATAGAGCAAATTCTGACAGTATCTCCGGGTTCAGAAGCAACACATTGTAAGGGTACATGTTTATGAATAACGATGAGTTCGTCTGCTGCAGGAACTACAAAAGCGGCCTGATGAGCACGTCATCGACCAGTGATCAACACTGCACAATTAAAGGCATGATATCAGTAACCAAACTGTAGAAGGAGAAAGCAGAAGATACTGATATGTTCTGAATCCTTATCTCGAGCGACAAGGTGGAATGTTGTTGATCGATGGCAGCACAAACTGGTACATCTCTGAAGATGCATCGAGCACGTTGTTCCTCGCCGATATGGCTGAAATCCTGGCCCGTGGATATTATGGAACTACTTGGTTGTAAACCCACGTCGCCACGTTGGATCGACTGACAGCGATATCCGGGATCAATCGGTTAGGGATGGTGATCAACAGCGAGACATTGGTGAAGTGGAAGGAGCTCATAAGATTGGGATTCGCCTCAAGAAGTCGGACTGCGGATAACTTCATAGATTCTACGAATCTAACGACGCGTTAGTCTGTGAAGGGCGAAGCAGTGTTGGTGACGCCGATGTTTGCGCCAGAGTGATTAACAGGAAGACTGTGAAAAAATGCAGCAGAGCCATGGACATATTTTCACCACACATAACATTGCGTTGTTTCACGTTTAACTTTTAATTATATATATGCTCGCACCCGCGCCATCCAGAGCCTCAACGAATCAGATTCTTCTGGAACACGGTAAAATCCCTTTCCAGTTGTCCTTGCATGACAGAAAATATTTTTAAATTTATAAAATATTATTACAATATTAACAAAATAATTTTTAGAATTATAATATATTTATGTGTAAGCACGAATAGTTGGACTTTGACGGGTGGGGGTCGTCAAGAGTCATGATGCATTTGGTCATGACGCTACAAATAGATTAAACCCTAATCAAAGGACGTTCTCGAATTGGTACCAAGTAAAATTTTGATGATGCTAATATATCTAAATTCATAAATAATTTAAAAATTGGATGATGACTTGAAGACTTTATGAGTAGGGGTGTAAATTCGGTTGTTAACCGACCGAATAAGAAATTCGGATAATCGAACCGATTAACCGACCAATAAATTCATAACCGTTAACCGAACCAAATTTTCAGTTAACCGACAATTCAATTAATTTCGGTTAATTTAACCGATTAACCGAAAAATGGGTTAATTTGATTAAATTAACCGATTAACCGAATTTACGGTTAATATTTGATTAATTTAACTGAATTAACCAAAAAATTAAACAAAAATGGAGCATACAACAAGTCTCCCCTATATACAACATCAATATTCTAAACTCCGAGAAAAGGGCATTGCTTCCGAGCATGATCACGGATCAGTTTGACAAGGGCATCCGGGGACACTTCTTTTAACTCTTGAGGCTTGAAATTGAAGAGTGGCGACAGTGGTCCACCATTCGGCAGACGGATGTTTGGGTCGCGCAGTTCATCGAAGAATGGATGCATACATGCTTCCAGAGCTTTGCACCTCAGGTTGGAAGAGTACTGGAGTAGTCTTGACACAAGATCAACTGCTTCCGGAGGCATACACTTGTGGAATATCTTGTGCCATGGGTGAGCCTTGATTTGTGAGAACTTGAACTATGTGTAGTTTGGGTTCATACATTTGATTTCCTCGTGAGTTGGCGTCCCTAGCACCTTGATTATCTCAACAAGCTGGTCAACTCCACTCTCACCTGGAAAAAGTGGATGTCCGAGAAGAAGTTCCACAAACAGACCATATATCAAGCTTGTCATCTGCAATCTTCATTTCATTGATTCCCTGTGGAATCTTATCCACCAGCATTGAATCGCTACTCGATTTTCCAATGACAGAATCAGGTACCATTCCAGCAGATGCCATATGATCCAATGCACAGGATGGTTAGCCGTTATGCGTTAATCTGCAAAATCACATTAGGTGACGCCAATTCGCATATCAAACTCACCTCCAGATCCCGCCCTCACTCACTCCCAGATTCAAACAAAGAATTCTCCAGCAAGCGGAGAAAAGGTAGTTGCCTCACGCCAATTGTGCCCGGATTGTTCACCAAATCTATTCCAGAAAGAAAAGCATTTGTATACATCTAAATCCAGCTTTTTCAGCACTATCAACCAAAAAATTATTACGACACTTGAAATTCTAGACTAGGTCCTACCTGCTTTGGTCATTCGGATTCCAATGTCTTTCTGATTCCGCAGCCTCAGCTGCACCCACATCCACAAGCCGCAGCCTCAGCCTCAGCACAGCCGCAACCGCAGCAACAATCACAATCAAACTACACCAAACTAAACCCTAGACGAATTGAATCACTTACCGGTACCACGGACGAGGGTGCAAGGCGAGTCGAGGCGACAGGGCGCCGATTGCGCGATTAACAACGTCGGGGCGACGCGGCTCGTCTGTTGCGGCGACGGGGCTGAGACGTCGGGTGACTCACTTTTCGGCTCTCGGCTGAAGGGAATTGCCAAGTTGCCCTAGCTCGTAGATCGAATGGATGAGAAAAATTTGCAACTACAAGAGGGAAGATCGAGATCGAAACGACATTCCTTAACAAAGGAAACGACAGGATTCAATTCGGTTAATCGGTTAGTCGGTTAACCGAATTTGAAAAAATAATTACCCGTTAACCGAACTGAATGTACTGGTTAACCGAACCGAATTTATCGATTAACCGAATTTGGTTAACTGCGGTTAATTTTCACGGTTAATTTTATTCGGTTAACGGTTTTAACCGTATAGTGAACACCCCTATGAGTGACCTAAAAATATAAGGCTCTGTTTGGTTAAGGAAAAATTTAATGGAAAATGAGATTGAAAAATTCTTGAAAAATAAGAATTAAAGTCTGTAGAAAAGTTATATGATAACTATAAAAGAAAATTGGTTTAAAATAAATAATATTTTATCATATTTCCACCATTTTTTCACTTTCTAAACAAACAATAGAAAATAAATTAGATTCCATTTCCCCTAAATTTTACTTTCCACCGAATTTTTTCTAAACCAAACACACCCTAAGGTTGTATTTGGTTTAGGGTAAATTTGGTAGAGGTAGGCGCCTCAAGTGTTCACAAGCGACCATGCCCCTGCTGCCGGCTACTGTCACTGTCTGAAGGGATGGAGGCAGGCGGTCCCGGAGCGGCTACGCACATGCCAGACAGTCGGACAATTTTTAAACAGCTTCAGCAAGTGAAGAAGCAAGGAAGCTCGGAGCAAGTGAGAGCCAATGAAGAGGACAACTCTGCATCGATCAGCAATGCCCAGTCGTGTGAGAATCTACAGGTGGGCGGTAATGGTGGTGCAATGAAGAATGGAATCAGCGTGTAGCTTGAAAGAAGAAAACAAGGAAGAGTAACAACCCTGTGAGGGCTCTCCATTTTAATGAGAAAATCCCTCTATTAGTATTGGTAAATTACTAAGCATCAGTGAAAGCATTTAGGCAGGCTTTGTATTTGATACGAGGGATGAAAACTATTTGCATCCGCTTCTAATTTTGATGCCTGATGCATTGTAATAATTCTATTCAATAATTTATTTTTTAGTCTCATAAATGGATCACAAAAAGAATGGTCAGCATATTCGAGGCGTTCAAGTGCCACATGTAGAAAATTGCACTAAACAACAGACCAAAGTGAACCACCAATTCTTAAGGCTTTCCAAGAACAAAGAAAAGCATTTCAGACTTAACTATTACAGTAATGAATCCTTCAGTCACAGGAACATTGCACTTCATATCAGATAATGGCATAGTAAAATTTTGTTTCAAATTATTTTTTTTCTCGCAAGCTGGTTTTGTTGAGTGAGAATACACTTCCACTCTCATGTCAAAAGCAGATAATTTATTTCTCGAACAACCAATCTTAATTGCCGCAAGAACCCTCATCCGCAGTACCTACTTGTTACATGTAACAAATACAGTTTTTACATGCCAAACTGCTCCCCTTAGCAACCTTGGTATGTAAGTCTTGAGCTCTGAGAACTGCCCTAGTTTTTACATACCAAACTGCTCTCTTCTGGAAGTTCTATCTCATATGCATTGCCTCCAACTTTGGCCAGCACTTTAAAAGGTCCATCTCCCCGAGGCATCAACTTTGATTAGCGTTTTTCAGGAAAGCACTCCTTACGCAGGTGTACCCAAACTAGATTACCGAGTTCAAATGTCATCTTTTTTCGATGCTTGTTTGCCTTGGCTGCAAAATACTTTGCCTTCTTCTCAACTTCTTCCTCTGTTTTCTCATGTATCTTCTGTATGTACGCAGCTCGCTTGGAGGCTTTCATGTTACTTCTTTCCCGCATTGGTAATGGTAAGAAATCTAATGGAGCATTTGGTTTGAACCCATATATAATTTCAAATGGACACATATTAGTTGTAGAGTGTACGGCCCTATTATATGCAAATTCAACATGCGGCAAGCAACCTACCCATTCCTTTAAGTTCTTCTTGATCATGGCTCGCAATAACATTGAAAGTGTTCTATTCACCACCTTTGTCTGTCCATCCGTTTGTGGGTGGGAAGTGGTAGAAAATAGCAATTTTGTTCCAAGTTTTGCCCACAATTTCTTCCAAAAATACCTTAAAAACTTCATATCCCGTTTTGAAACAATGGTCCTAAGCATCCCGTTCATTCTTAAAATTTCTTTGAAAGATAAGGTAGCTAGCTACATGAGAAGCATCATCGCCCTTATTACAAAGTACGAAATGTACCATTTTGAACCTATCAACGACCACAAAAATTGAATCCCTCCGCATATTTGTCCTATCAAGGAACACTAGGAATAGGTAATGAAGTGTATGAACCTGTGTTGCATGGAAACGACGGTATGCCGCCGTACCAAAAACGTTTCCGGTACGGAAACTCAGAAACTACAAGATATGCGGCACCTTTGGGCTTCCTAAACTCAGACAATTTATTTTTCATAAACTTACTCATTTCCTGAACTCAGCCGTTTTTGAAACTCCACAAACTTCTACATATGTGGGACGTTTGGATTTCTTAAACCCTAGATACTTCAACGATTCATCTGAAATCCTAAACTCAACTGTTTCCTAAACCCCAGATTCGTAATTAATCTCCCTTTTTCTTATAAATCAACCCCAAACTTCCAAAATTAATAGAAAAACAAAGAGAAAGAGAGGATTGGAGAAGAGAAGCATCCTACGCATTGGAGTTGGAGGTGGATCTGGAGCTACTAACACGTCTCTCTCTCTTTTTATTAACCAGTGTAGGTAAGTAAGTGGGTGGCTGAGTGTTGTACATAAAGTAAGGGGTGAGTGGGGTGGGGTAAGTAGTGAGGGTGGCTGACTGCAGATAAAGGAGGGGGTGAGTGGGGGTAGGTACAAGTCTTTTATGTCCCTTCAGACACTTCCACTCTATTATAAATAAATGAAAAAAATAATAGCACTGTCCACTATAATTTGAGCAGGATAGGATTCCGATTCTATGCTGAAATTGTTTGAAAATCATGGTAAAAATGGGTTATTTTTTATTATAAATGTCTGTTTAAATTGTGCAAATTTTAGATTATGGACAGAATTAAAAATTAATTTGATATAAATTTCATTTAATATTTGTTAATAATTATATATATATATATATATATATGTTTAAACTATTAGTTAAAACATGAAATTGAAATGTATATAAATAATTAATTTATTGTCAAATTAATAATATTATTACAACACACATTTTGTAACATAAAATTTCATGCATGTACAGATTAAATTTGAAATCTGTCAAATCCAGCATGAGTTCTAGTGAATATAATCTAAATTCTGATGATGCCGGCATAATCTCTGGGAATGATCAAGGATCGTTATGGGAGTATGTGAGTAAAGAAAAAAAGTTTCAGAAACAGGGGGACTTGGAGATTTACATGCAATTTTTGTCAGAAAGTAGGCAAGGCAGTTATTCTCGAGTGAGAGCACACTTACTTCGACTTTCTAATTTTGGAATAACATCTTGGAAGAAGATTTCTCAAGAAATTTTTGCTATACTTCGAAAGATGGAGGACGAGTATGAGAAGAAAAAGGCAAATTTGGCTCCTAAAGAAGTTCCTCATTCTGGTTGTTCACCAACACCACGTTATGGTGTTAATAGTGCTAAGAAAAGGAAATCTGATTTGGCAGGATCTTCCATTGCTCGAGCATTTGCATTGAATGAAAGAGTTGAATTGGATCAACATATTGCTCGAATATTTTACACCGGAGGCTTATCATTTAATCTCGCGAGAAATCTGAATTACGTGAAGTCTTATAATTTTTCCGCAAGTCATAATTTGGGTGGTTACGTGCCTCCGGGGTACAACAAGTTGAGGACTACACTGCTGCAGTAAGAAAAGGCCAATATCGAGAAATTATTACAGCCCATCAAATATACTTGGTGTCAAAGAGGAGTTACAATTTGTAATGATGGTTGGAGTGATCCAGAACGATGACCTTTAATAAATTTTATGGCTACTTCGGGTAATGGTCCCATGTTCCTCAAAGCCGTGAATTGTTTCGGCGACAAAAAAGATAAATATTATATCGCCGACTTGATGAAGACTGTGATTGATGAGATTGGTCATCATAATGTGGTGCAAATCGTAACAAACAATGCGCCAAATTGGACGCCTTGCATAGTTCATACTCTTAATCTTGTCTTGAAAAATATATGCGCCCCTAAAGATATGGATAGTGATGAAGAAGTGTATCGTGAGTATTGCTGGATGATTGAAATTCACGATGACGCTATACAAATCAAGAACTGCATTGTGAATCGCACCCAATCATTTGCCATTCACGTAAGATTCACCTCTTTGAAATTACTTAAAGTTTCAGATACTCGTTTTGCTTCAGCTATTGTGATGTTGGAAAGACTTAAACTTGTTAAGCAAGCATTACAAGGAATGGTTTTCAGTGAGGGTTGGATGTCATATCGAGAAAATGATCAGAGAAGAGCTAGATTTGTGAAACAGAAGATAGTAGATGATGATTGGTGGGATAAAGTGAATTACATACTTGATTTTACCGGACCGATCTACAATATGATAAGAGCATGTGACACTGATAAACCATTACTTTATCTGGTCTACGAGATGTGGGATTCCATGATTGAGGAAGTAAAGTTGGCAATTTATAAACAGGAATCAAAAGATGTTACTGATGATAGTCCGTTGTGCATAAGATTCTTGTAGATCATTGGGACAAAAGTAATACATCGCTTCACTGTTTGGCTCACTCATTAAATCTAGCTAAGGTAAATAATTATGTCTAATAATAATTTTTAGTTTTATAATTTTGATTTGATTTTACTTTAAATGTTAAAAACACCTATTAGGTTAGTCTCACAATAAACTTTTATCATGCAGATTTTATTCGGAAGAATGGTTACAAGCTGATTCCACAAGAGTTCCTCCTCATATACTTCATCCTGATAACAGAGAGTACGCCAAAATTTTGGATAAGTACGAAAATTTTTCTCTCATGTCTGGAAGTTTAGGAGATTTAGATTCTCTTTATCAAAGAAGTTTTGATGATCCGAAAATTTGGTGGGTTAATTTTGATTCGAAAACCCCTTTACTTCAGGCTTTAGCTTTTCGAGTTCTTGGACAACCTACTTCGTCTTCAAGCTATAAGCGTAATTTGAGCACATACTCTTTTATTCATTCATTCTCTCAAGAGAAATATGTTGATTTCAAAATGTGCAGAAGATTTGATTTTTATCCATAATTATTTACGTCTATTATCAAGAAACAACAAGGATGATGAGAAGATAAAGATGTAGGATGTGGGTGGAGATCAGTTTGAATATTGGATATCTGGAGCTTTCTGAACTCTGATTAGATGAACCCGAATTAGAAAATGTTTTCTTCTCGGACAATGATGATGATTAGATAGTTGTTATTTTTCATGAAAAATATTTTTATTTATATTTTGCATTTTATTTGAGACAATATTTATATTTATATATAAAATATTTATATATTTTTATTAAAAAATATTATCATTTCCATGGCATACCCGTATTTTAAAATATTCTGAATTATCGATTCCCCGTACCCCGTCCTTGAACCCGTGCAATCTTGGCATAAACCATGGGGGTTCGGCTTTATTAATTTTATTATTATTTAATATAAAGTAAATTACTAGAATCGAACTCTCGATTTTTCCGGGTTGCTCTGTTTTTCACGCTTCACACGCTCAAGCCGTAGTCTGCAGCGTTTCGGCTCCGCACTGTCACTGCCCGTTAACTGTTCTACGAAATGCGTGAGTGATGTTTAATCCTCACTTCAAACATTTTGCTGTGCTTTATCAGGTGATGGATGCTTCGCATTGCTATCTCCATGGAAACGCTGATGCGGTCGAGTTCTATCCACATGGTGCATTTCACCATGTTCTTGTTCTTGCTGCTTCAACTTATAGCTTGCAGGAAGGGGATAAACCCTCTTGGGGTTTGGAAGCTTATCGTTGTTTGAGGTGGATGCTGAGAAGGGCCAGCAGGAGTAGATTCACCGCGTGGAGACTCGTGGGATTATTGATATTAAGGAACCTCAGCAGGGGTGTGCAAAATTCGGTCCGGATCGGATCGAGGGATTCCGATCCGGTCTTCGGTCCGCCAATTTTATGGATTTCGGTTTTCAGTCCGGTCCTAATTCTGAAAATATCGGTCCGGACCGGAATGGATCGGTTTCACATTTTTTAATAAAAATAATATTTTTAGTATGATATTTATATTTATCCATTTTAAATTTTAAATAAAATAATTATTTAATTATTATTTTTATAAAAAATATTTATTTTTATTAATTCGGTCCAAACCGGTCCGGTCCAGTCCAAATTCGAAATTTTTTGGTCTGGTCCGTTCTAGACCTATAAGAATCCGGTCCAGTCTACAATTCTTAATATTTATGAATTTCGGTTCCGGTCCAATTTTGTACGGGTGAACGCCCCTAGTTTTCAGAGGATAATTTTCCCTTGAAATGGTAACCACAAACATGTCACACATAATACTTGATGTGATATATACCACTGCCTGCAAACTTGGTTGCTACAGATTAGAGAACATATTTGGCAGATGACAACCGTGAATGCAGTTGAATGAATAGGTAGCTTTATGCCCCGCATCCAATTTTCCAGCACCTACGGACCTTACATATAAATTAAGTTTAACGTTTATTGATTCTCTTCTCTTCTCTTCTCCTCTTCAATTTTCTCCGCATCAATAGTGGGAGACGCATCAGTTTGGGGTCTGGACGAGTTCATTTGACTGTAATCTACCACACCTTGTGTATACCGGCTCAGACGACTGCAGATTCTGCGGGTTCCGATTACCGTGGTGATCTATTGAATGCAACAAAGGGGCTTGAATGCAATGCTCGCTCTACTTGCAAATCCAATGCTCTGGGCCAGTGGCGGATCCAGGATTTTTTTTTCGGGGGGCAAAATTTTTTTTCCGGGGGGCAAAATTAAATTATTAAAATATTGGTTGAATTTGGGGGGGCAAAATTAAAAATTTCTTTGAAAATAAGCATATAAATTTTGTTTTTATATATATAAATTTTGTTTACATATATATATAGGTACTTTAGGTGGGATTCGGGGGGGCGGCCGACCCCATGGCCCCCCAGTGGATCCGCCCCTGCTCTGGGCCTAAGTGAGTCCTCAACTGCATGTGAAAAGCCATCAGTTATTTTGGAACCAAAGAGATCAAAGAAGACTAAAGAAGTTGTACCAGGAAACTTACATCTACATAAAAACTCTGTTGCTCAGAAAAATGTTAAGAGTGACAAGTGCAAAGGACGATCTTCTCAAATTTCTAATCCAGCGGATAAACAAAATGGCTGCATTCCATGTTCAACTGAAAATGGTGAACATGCTAGGTTGGATGCTTTGAGTCAGGAACTATCATTTTTGGACATTAATGATTCCATGCTTCACTCAGGTTGTGCAATGTGTTTACGCGAAAATGTTCAGTGCTCGCAGTGTCTTCCAATTGACGTATTGATCGAATCTGGGTCAGTTGATAGTTTTATGTCTGCTGAAAACTGTCATTGAAGCTTCTTGAGAGCACTGGTATGGATCTCATGTCATTATTTGTTGCTTATTTCTTTTTGTTTGTGGTATAATATACATAAGATAACAGATCAAGTGATTTTGTGGAGCTGACATTTGCATATAGTGAGTTAGCTTTATACTGGCTAGCTATTCATGTGTAACAACAATCTTTGTTAAGGTTATAGTCATGCTTTTCATTTTTTATCATCTTTAACTTCTGGTTATAAAAATGTAGCTGTTTTCTCTCTTCTTACTTTATTATCGTTGTTTGTTGACCTAATATTAGCGATTACTGTTGCTGTATGCATGAGTAGGTATATGCTTGCTAGCAAATGGGCAGACCCATGGAGCACACGAATAAGTTTATTGTGAGAGTATAGCTGTGCTGATGAGTAGAAATCATTTCCAGTATACTTACCCAGCAACTAAACCTGAATGCATGCAGTGGTGGATACAAGATTTATTTTTTTTTTGGGGGGGGGGGGGGGGGGGG
>NQLW01000088.1:153690-174735 GCA_002312845.1 Kalanchoe fedtschenkoi
GAAGACGAAATTAAAAATTTAGTTGAAATTAAGCATATAAATTTATTTTATATATATATATAATTTTTTTTTTTTATATATATATAATTTTTTATATTTTTTATTTTACATAGAAATAAGTAGTTTTACTACATCACGTATGCTTGTATTCTGTGACAATATTCCATACAAAAAATGCTAGGACTTCCTTCTTATTCATCTGCAGAAACACTACTCCTTTCTTCATTTGAGAGGTGATTAGGACTCATCTGTTTTAAGTGGAACAGACGTAATATAACCTAATGTTATTGGAATCTAACATGTTGCCTCAAGACAGTTATTAGACATGAATTAGAATTGGGTCACTGCATTCTGCATCTAAGGATGTAATTTCTACCTAACACATAGTACTTCCAACAAGATCGTAAGATCCTCCACACACACACACATATATACATAAAACTAAATTGCGAATTTACATGATCAACATATCTTGTGCATCCAAAGGCTGAAATTGCCTATATTTACAGTTATTCACTTCAGCATTATGCTTGAGTGAACTTGAGTACGGTATTTCTCGATAAGAGCAAATCGATTTGTGATGTCAGTTATGCCACTATATTCTGGATCATCTCACATTATTGCACTGATTCAAGATTTGAAGTTGTACTTTCAGAATTACTGATTTCATTATCTATTTTTATGTTTGCTTTGATAGGGATAGTTGATGTGATGTCTTCCGAATCGGATATCCACGGATATTATCTTGGCTGAGGCTTGCCTTTGCACTATGCCGTGAAGTTCCAAGTCTCTTTAAAAAGGTCAGATTTAAAGCGATTTGATGATTCAAGGTTACAATTACTACGGTTGATGTCTATATCCATCTCAAGCCTCTTTAAAGTATAGTAAGATATTTATGGCTTTAGAACATGAAATGTAGTGCATTTTGCTTATTTTCTTAGGTGCAGTTCTCTCATTCATATGATAGATGCGCTTTACAAATTGTCGTCCAATAGAAATGTATTACTGTAGTAAAAATCCTTAATCTGGGTAAAAAATTTTGCACATTGGGAATGTTGGAGATAATCTGTCTGCCCTTAGTACAGTATTGTTTCCTGACTCCTATATTCTGGTTCCAATGAGAAATAATTGTTTAAAGTCTCAAGTTTTAAAATCTGCCTTTTGGTTACATAATTGTTTTGATTGCAACATGACCAGGTATGAAGGTTGTTGGCTTCTCTGCATGTCCTTGCTACCTCAACAGAACTCTTTTATTTGTCAGCATCTTCAGTGAAGGCATTGTCTAACAGTCACTGGGCTGCTTATTTTCACCAAGCTTCTATTGGTACTCATCTCAATTATAAGCTTTTGTCAAGTTCATTCGGTGGGGCAATCTGTTTCTGAGAATCCTGTAGATAATAAGGTAAAACACCTAGCTTATACTTTTGTATCGAAGAAACATGAACTCATTGTATGCATTGACTTCTGCATCTTAACTTGGTGTTTGTGTGGTTTGCAGGTGGCTTCAACAGATGTTGTGGAAAAGTGGATATATATGCTTAGGTATTTATTGTCTTATACTATCTGGTAACGAGATGTGCGGCATCATATTTTGTATAACTAAATGATGAGAGTTCTGATCTTCATTTTGTAGGCCTGCTCCTGAATCTGTCCAATGCCTTGATGAGTTTGTTTTAAAGTTGTTAACTAATCTTCTTGTCTATCTATCATTTTTTTTCCTGAATGAGTAAAGTTAGTTGTCTAACTGTCGGTTTGATATTGCAGATGATGACACTTCAAATTCGGTTATCCGAATCCTATTCGGAGACGATGATAAGGACTGGCATTGTCCTTGGGGATCTACTATTGTCGACCATGTTGTTCAATTATTCAGAGGGCTTCTAAAGGAGAATTATTTATCGTCTTCAAGCTTACCGTAATGTAGAAGATACAAAGAATAATAGATCGTTGTGGTGGGGAAGGAGAAAAGAAACTTGATCAAAGTCGATCTCGACACATTGCTGAGGTTTGTATTGCCTTTATGTCACACGCATACCATTCGTTGAGTAATTGAAGGTGGAATGGTAGCTCGAATATGATTGAAGAACCCTTCTTACACTTATCTCTTAAAAAATGGATGTTTTATCGGGCGATGCAGAAGCTGTCCGAAAGAGATGGAGGAGTCATCAGCTAGTATGTCTGACACTGTTGAATGTTTGTTTGTCCACCGCCCGCATTTCAGTTGATACTTGAAGCCGCCAATGAGCTCGAAAATCAACCATCTGTGCACAAGGAGCCAATAATCCAGGCTGGAGAGGCACGCACCGTCTGTGGTAGGGGTGTCAACGGGTCTAGTTCGGATCCATTTGGAAGGATCATACCCAATAATTTTATAAATATTGTATCCAAACCAAGACTCATTATTTGAATCTGTTAGATTCGTTAGACTCAAAACCAATTCTTCTAATATTCAAATATTAAATAAAATAAATAAATAAATATTGATTTATAAAAATAATAAATTATGAAAATATATGTTTATATTTAAATTCACTTTAAAATAAAATTAATTTTTATAACAAAATTTTAAACAAATAAATTTTTTATTTTAAAATTGTTTAAAAAATATTTTTTTATTTTTAAATATTTTTAATTGTTAATTTTTTTTAAATTTTTTTAAAAAATATTTTTTATTTTTAATCAATATTTTTTATAAATATTAATTTATTTTAAATCTAAATAGACTAAAATCAAAGAAAACCCAAAGAGATTCATTATAAGGATCCAAATGGTAGACTCTAATGAGTCCACGACCTAAATGACTCTAAATGGATAGACCCTAACAGGTCTAAAGATCCAAATGGGTAGACCAAAATCTTTAAAAAACGGGTCTAGAGCTACCCTACTCAATCCAATTGACAATCCTAGTATGTGGCAGAGCTGTTTTCAGCCCTCAAGGCCATGGAAGCGGTATGCAACAATACTATACTCCTTTCTTGGCGAATTTCATTTCATTTCATTTCTCATGTTGCATAACTGACCCATGACTCTTTTGTGGCGCAGGATCACAGTATCTCCCCGATCGTGAAATCCAGAAACTCGAAAGTTGTCCAACCATTCTTTTAATGGGCTGCAGTAGCGGAACCCTCCAACTCAACGACCCCCTATCTTCCCCGCGGCATGCCCGTTGTCCTACCTTGTGGTTGGCTCCCCAACAATCATTGCAAACTTGTTGTGGGAAGTAACCGACAAGGATATTGACCGTTTCACGAAGGCTGTCCTGGACGCCAGGTTGAGTGAAAGATCAGCTTCCCACTCAGACTCTGAAGCAAGACCCAAGATCGGCTCTTTTATCAGTAAAGCCAGAGATGCCTGCCAGCTTCCATGCCTATTTGGAGCTGCACTAGTGTGTTATGGTGTCCCAACCGGTATCCGCAGAAAGAAAGACACTTGATGCTCTTCAACCATGTGCGGCCAACTCTGATCAGTTTGTCGAGAGATCCCAATGGTTAAAGTTATTAGAGAAACTACTTGGACAGTAGAAATGAGAGTTGCAACGCCAGCAGGTGGTAAAGCTGTGTGTTACGTCGTAGTTAAGAGAAATGGATACATGGGAACGAGGTATTGACTTGTATACACATGAAACAAAATTGTAAATAGGAGCATAACTTGTTGTGTTGTTACATTTGACCCATTTTAACGAGGAAAATCAATTTTACTGAATTGCTCATTCTTTAATTCTTCGACATTGATAAAATCAAATTGTCGTGTGTGTACTTTGTTACTAGTGGGCTGATCAGCCAGTGATGATATAAGATCAGGGCTCTTTACTGTTGGTCCTCAGTTTGTACTCTCCAGAACTTTTATTATTGGGCTTCAATTGGGCCGACAAACTCATACGTGTTTGTTTGTTGTTTGGTTCTCTTAACTGTCATTCCCTTGCACGACGTTCAAGACCCCTTTGCGCGATCAATAAAAAAATCATAGCTCGGGCGCGCAAGCCTCTTGCGCGACCAAAATAGATGACCCTCATAGGTTCTCCGGGGTCATTTTTCTCATTTTAAATCCTCAAGTTGTCCCCTTACGCGAGCGCGCATTTCTTTGCGCGATCAAAAACATGACCCTCTTTCTTTCTAGGTTCAGTTTTTCTTTATTTTTAGTTCTTCGTGTTGTCCCTCTACGCGAGCAAAATGAAACTACTTGCTTTGGTATCGACATAGAGCTGAGAGTTGTTCATAATTGATTGGGCTTCACACTTATGGGCCTCTATGGTTTCATAATTAGGGGATTCGATTGGACCGATTAAGACGCCCCATCTTAATCTTATACTCACAAATTGAACAACACACATTGCATTTAACGTTGACCTATTTTGTTAAAGATCAAAATATTTCAATTTTACAAATTTCATCTCTTAACTTACTCAGTTTAGCAGCAAAACAACTTACATTATGCTGCCAAACCATATAAATTACTTTGAACTAAAAGACAGTCGAACAACATCACATCTTGGTCAAGACCAACAGTTCCATCCATGACAATCGATTTTGTTAGGCATCTTTGCCCATGAGAGCCGAAATGCCTCCTAAAGATTGTGTGCGAGGCTGCAAGGTGCTTCGTCGTATGGAGCAAGATCTTCTGAAGACACGCTTTTCTGCTTTTCATACAACGCACAAATCAGTTCTAACCTTGACAATAAGGGAAGCCTCCAAAGCTATTTGACGTCGAGTCTTCCCAACAATATCTCCCAGAGGCATCAATTTATTTGCTTACACCGAGAGCTTCTCATTCCCGATGGAAGCAAAAATTTATAACATTTATTGAGGAAGAGTACTTGACAAATGTGACTGGTGAAGAGAAGATGAGGTGACCAGATTTGTGGCGGATTGTCACAATTAATTCACTTTTGGTGTGTTAGGATAAAGTAAAAATTATAATAATGATTATAGTTATTTATGGAAGTGAATCAATTTCGTGAACTCCATCGATAAAGATTTGGACACTAAATATCTTTTAATAATCATGTTGTCAGTAAAAGGTGCATAAGTAGATGTGCATTAATTATCCTTATATTCCGTATCCCGTATCACCACTAGTCAGACAAAAGAAATATAAAAGGAGAATAGGGAAACCACAAGCGCACACCGCCGCTGCCCGGGCCGGGCACAGGCGGTGCGGTGCACGACTTGTTTTGTTTTATTTTTGGCCCTTTTATTTTTTGCCAGCCCAGCTCGAGAGTGGATATGCAGTTTAACAGACTGAGTCTTCAGTCAACAATCAACTGCAGTTGAAGCAGCTGTCGGAATAGGAGCTGTAGTTTATAGGGAGTTGCGCCCTTGGAAGTGGAGAGTGAGAGGAGCAAGTTGCGCAGCGCTTCCGCCATCTTCAATATCTGCCCAGGCTATAAATAGAGCCTCTTGCTGCAACATTTCATTGCACCTCTTAGCGAGCAACATTCTAGCTCCTCTTTTTTCTTTGTCTGCTACAAATCCCAGAAGCATACACAGCTTTGCAGGAAAGCTACCTGAAGGAGCTTTTGTGAGGATTATCCGGCTGGGGCGAGGCTGAGATAATTGTAACCATCTTATTCTGGGAGAATTTTGAAAGTGACCCGGACATACTGATTACGAGGGCTTATTTTCTCTAAGTTAAACCGGTTTCTGGTGATTCGGTTTGTAATCAAAGAAATATCATTTCCCACTGACCAAACCCATGGTACTGAGTGAGAGATTATGGCTGTCTGATCCAACTATATATTTGTATTGGTATTTTTCATAGTATGATCCAGCTGATAGAGTTGTATTTCTGGAAGGTTTTGCAGATTATAACCTCAGTCAATTAGTCGTAAACCATTAGCTGCACTTGTATGTGTTGTCACATATTTTTATACCTATTGAACGATGTTTGGCGTTATACCTGACAATCTCTCTGTTGATGTTTCTCACTTTCTTCTTGAATTTATTTTCAATTTGAAAACCTACTTGCCAAATATCTTCAGAATAGGGCGATTGAATGAAATCTTTTGTATGTAGGAGGATGTTGATCTCATGGCAAAGTTGGGTTTTCTATATCTTGGTCTCGTATATTTCCAGGTATTGATCACTTCCTTAGACGTTGCAGTATATAAGGATTATTCAAAAGATCAAATTAAGACCCGCAATATCTAACTGAGTTGCTCGATGGTTGTGGCTCCTTGTAACTATACCTAATTTATTCATACTCTTTTTTGGACACTTAAAAAACTCATATGATTGCTAATGTTTCGAATAGTTGGTCTTAAGTTTGTCTTACTGAAGGAAAGTGAAACACATGAACCAAAATTTCATTTGAGTTTGGCTCAATCTAGGTTGAACTCAATTCGTTGTGCATTTCATTTTGTATGCAGTTGGTCTAGGAACAAGGGTGGATGAAGATGGGATCATTTGTTACAACAACCTCATCAATGCTCTTATTGTTAAGGGTTTGTAAACTGATTGTATAGTACATCTAAGGGATTCTCTTCATTTATTATTGAATAGTTATTAATTACAATTTCTGTTATAGGTATGTAGCCATACGTAACATTGTATCATTGGGACCTTCCATTGCACTTCCCTTAATCAACCAAGATTCACTACAGCTGGCAAAAATGTATGTCAAGGTATCCCAAAGTGGATCTCTGTCCTTGGTGTTATGCCAGCCATAAATGGCAGATAACACAAAGGACTTATGCCCAAAAGAGACTTTAGAGTTAACCACTTGGGAATTAGATGACACCTTTTAGATATTCAATTTAGTGGGATTCCAGCAGATTAGAATTCTACCCAAAGTGTGATGCTCAAAGTTATTTATGGTTGGGGGTAAAAAATTATTTGCATATTTGGACAACTTTTCTGTGTTAAGTTTATTTTCTAATAGCACACAACATTGGAGTGAGTGCAGGTAATATAAATTTATTTGCATGATCCAGCTCAACGACGGTCTCACTAGTTCTTTTGGCCTACATTACTTAAAGATGCATTTGACTTTTGTAGTGTTCTGATAGATGCCAGCATACTAGAAATATATCTGAAAGGAATTAAATACCACAAAATCTAATATTCATCATTGAGATATTCGACGTACGGCTTATGGATTTTATAAGATCTTTTCCTTCTTCAAATTGCATGTTATATATCTCGTTGGCAGCAGATTATGTGTCCAAATGGATGGAAGCTAAGGCTACACATACTGATGATTCTGCTACTATGATTGTTTTTCTCCGTACTAATATACTCTAGTTCTAAGAACAATTATCGGCTACAGAGGAATACACTTTTATAATCGTGAAATTGCACTAGGCCTAGCCAAATATGGAGTTAACCCACAAACAAATGAGTAAGCTGAGATATTAAATCGAGAGATCAAATCAATTCTGTAGAAAATAGGGAACTTGTGATTCAAGGACTGGAGCAGTAGATTGGATGATGCATTATGTGCCTACAGGACAACATACAAAACTCTTATTAGATTGTCCCCTTATCGTATTCTCTACGGAAAGGCATGTCATCTACCCGTAGAAATTGACCATAAAGAAAACTAGGCAATCCAGAAGTGCAACTCAGTTTATGATGAAGCAGGAGAGGACTGTAAATTAATGCTTTTAGAGTTAGAAGAGTTAAAGCACAATGCATACGGCAAGGTAAAAGATTACAAGAGGCGTACTCAACTCTTCCACGATAAGTACATCTTAAAGAAAATTATAGCTCACGAAAACATGGTACTGCTATTTTCATCTAGGATGAATCTAATCCCATGAAAGATGCGATCCAAATGGGCAGGGCCGTATAGAGTTTCACAAGTATTTCCATATGGAACAGTTGAACTCAAGAACCCAAAGGATGGTCATGTGTTCACTATTAATGGTAAACGGTTAAAAAATATCAAGAACATTCTCTTGCCACATCTGATAATATAGAAGCAAATGACCTATATGGAGATAGATCAACTACCATGACAAATATGAGAGGTATCATCGAGCCTACGACGTTAAACAAGTGCGCTTATAGAGAGACAATTCGATAGAGTCAACTGATTGTACCAATAGTCCACATACGATGAAGACGTTCTTAAGTACTGGACTTAAGGCCACATATGTAAGCATTGAATGGATTTATAGTACAGTTATTAATAAATTGAAACCTGCATGTGTATCCTATTTTTTAAACAAATATCAATTCGGGGATACACAAATCCATCAGATAAGTCCCGCGCAGTTAAGACTTCAACATAGTCTCTTAAATTATTTGCTGACCTATAAATGATCGAGCGGTAATAAGCATGTCAATAGTCCTTTGATATATTAATTTGAGGCATATTTTCACCATTTTACAGTTTGCATCTAAAATTCATGAATACGGGTAATTTATCAAAAATGGATAAATTACTACCAACCCAATTAAGATTCTCTGGAACAAGCTATTTCCATGTGTAATTAAAATTTCTTATAAAACTCTCTATAATAAAAGTTGATTTTACATTCAACGGTTATCTACAATATAGTGTAAGAAATCAGCTAAAGTAACTGCCGAGAGATTTTACCACCCAAGTCAGATGAACTTCGAGAGTGGTATCCGCAGGGAAAGCTTCCAAAGAAATTAAGTATCGTTTTTGATTTGACTCATCTGTATGATAATTATTTCTTCACATCAACTGGTGAATGTAAGGCTAAAGTAACTGCCGCTAGATTGCCATATATTTTGATGGTGATTACTGGTCTGGCGCTGCGGAAGACATGATATACCAGATTCAACAAGAAAAGGAAGGCAGGAAACTGAATAAGAAAAGATCGGCCAATTAAAAAGACCATCACAAAACGAGCCCTTAAAGGCTTCGATCCGGTCAGCTTAATTGATCTTTCTGCTACTTGCTTCTAATGCACAGACTTGGAGAGACATTATCGCCAATGAAAGAAGATTTTATTACGGTTCATTTGCAGCATGCATGCACTCATTGTTGCATTTTGATGGTTCTTTACCATCTTCATAAGCCCACTGCTCCAGCCTTTGTAGCTACATGCAATATCTGTATTAAGGACATTGAAGCTGGCCAGGGTTGGCGATGTGAGATTTGTCCAGAATATGATGTGTGCAACTCATGTTATCAGAAGGGCGCGCTAGACATGATCACACGTTGACAAGTTATCCTTCCATTGCTGAACCAAGAAGCTAGGCAACAACGTGTGTTGAAGCTGAGATGAAAAAGCTTGATCTCTTGGCGCATGCATCTCAATGCCGCTCTGCTTTATGCCAACACCCCAATTGTCGCAAAGTGAAGGGGCTCTTCCGCCATGGAATCATGTGCAAAACTCGAGCATCTGGAGAGTGTGGCGCGTGTAAGAAAATGTGGTATCTTCTTCAACTTCATGCTCGAGCTTGCAAAGAATCTGAATGCCATGCATGTGCCTCAATGCAGAGACTTGAAAATCCACATGAGGAGGCTCCATGTCACGACCCGAAAAATAAGGATCGCGATGGCGTTTGACTTGTCTTTTTGACTTTCAGTCAATCAAGCCTCGACGAAGAAAAGTCAAAGTCAAAGGGTCAACATACTCTCTAAATAAAAATAAAATTCAACAGATTTAAACTATTCAAAATAAACCCAAAATCTTGCCCTAGTACATCGGAGCAACTACTAAAGAGATGACAAAGTAACAAAAATGTAATAACTACTGACTGAAGAAAACTGACTGAAGACTGGATGGAACCGTACCGAAGAGCTTGCTCGTTGCTAACTCAAACACTGTCGCCAATAACCAACTACTGATCTGAAAAGAAATTTTAAACATTGGGGGTGAGTCAAAAGACTCACTCTATGAGTAAACAACTCGCTGCGTATTTGGCGAGCCGAATGGGGGATTTCATTTGTTTAAATTTTATTTAATATCTTATTCATAACGTGCGGCTCGCTCACCGTTCGTACTTTTATTGTGTACATGGGGGTTTATTTATCATTCTTTTAGCACATGTATTTCTTGTATCACATTAAATGTCACATATCATGAGCCCTTCTTGGCTAGGCCCTTTTTGGCCAAATGCAAACGTGAATGCGTGACAGACATGAACTGCGACGTAAGCCCTTTTTGGCTAGGCAGTCGTCACTGCCGATCCGGATCATGAAATCATTTATATAACAGAACGCACTATCTTTTCGCGTAAACACAACGTCGCAGACATGATACAGCGTGTATGCACATGAATGCATGAATGCTCAATATAATAATTTTCCTCTTTCACGTGGGTACATATTATGCATATGTACTATACCCAATATGTTTCGTTATCAATCACATATTAAATGTTATACGAACGGAAATTCGCAGGAATTATTTACTCACCTCTTCTGATCCAACAATCTTTAAAGAACTTGAGCAATAATAATGCTCCATTATAACCTACAATTTTACATTCTATAAGTACGACAAACAAGCCTAAAATCTTATCGTTAATTCCTTACACAGATTTAACAGTCCAACTTTGGAAGCTAATAACTTTATAACCAGATATAACTAGCTTACAGTTTTTATACCACTAGAAAGCTTGTTTCGAGCTAATACTTTAGAAACAAGAATTGCTTAATTCAGATATCGTAAGCTCAAGATTCAGACCCTTGAAGTAGCATGTATGAGCTGTCAATTTCTAACAAGCAGATTTGTACTCCTAACTTCGGAACTTTATTTCTCCCTAATCAGGTAGAATTAGGAAACATGTCATATATCCCTAGAAACTACGTTTTACCTAGAACATGTTTAAAGAAAGAATTACTCAATTACGATATCAGAACAGAAAGATATCTTCATCCAAAGTCAGTAGGTAAATTTGTCTAAACTGACCGACAGCTTCTTACTCTCATCTTTGAACTCATGTATCTCATTATTCCGATTGAACTAGAACTCAAAACTTATATGGTCAGAAAGATCTTTTTTGTATAGAGCAGCTTAGAATCAATAACTACTATATACCGTCAATAAAAACTCAATCTACAGCTACGTTAAAACTAGTTAGTAAAGATGTGCGTACCTTGATTAGCTGGAAAAAAATAAAACTACACGGCAGGGGATCAATTGCATTAGACGGCTTGGTTGACAAGGGCGTATCCACCCACCAGCCCATGTTAAAGACTGGATCCAAATTTCCCTTCTACTCAATTCCACGCGAATCCATCAACGGACACAAATAGAAGTCCAGTGGCTAGCAGTCAATCGTCATCTCGTCCCGATCAGGACCATAACGAGCAATCAACAACGCATCAACCGGCGATGCACCTAGTCTTCAGTCCGCCTCTATCTCCATCAACGGAGTCTCGATTTCATGCCGACAGTGAATTGGGAACCAACTTAGTAGACAAACGGCACATCAATGTCAACTGCTGAGTCGAGGATGCGTAGGAGGGTAAGGGGGAAACTGTCAGTGAGATTTTGGGTTTATTTTGTGGAGAAGGGAGATTAATATGTCACTGTGTTGTGTGTGTGTGTTTTTTTTTTATTCAGGTAAATATGTTTGGCTCACCCCATAGGAGGAAGCCCAACATAAGATCTTTCTTATTATTATTATTATTATTATTTGACCGGATATTACACTCCAACAACAATCTGACTTGCGGAGGAGGGCTGCTGTGATGGACATGATGAGGCAGAGAGCCGCGGAGATGTAGCTGGCAACTGATAGTGCAACTGAGACAATCCAGTTTATTTTTGTACGTAGGAATAGTAGTGAGAGACATGAAAAAGGAAAGAAAAAAAAGCTCTCAGGGCAAGCCATGTTTTATTCACACCTCTGCAACAAGAACATCTACTGAAACAAACAAACTACCACCAAAAATTGAAGAGATGGGTATGCACTCCTCCACTTCCTCAGGCCATGTTATATCTATGAAAGAAAGCAGGTAGGATAGGAGTGTAAATAAAAATCGATAAACCGATGAATCGAATCAAATCAAATCGAATTGATAAGTTCAGTTCGGTTCGGAACGTTAGTGGTTCGGTTATGGTTTCAAATTTTGAAAAATCGATGACCAATGGTTTAATTCAGTTTTTAATTTTTTTAAAACCGAATCAATCCAAGCTGAACAAAATTATGATTTTATGTGAAAATTCTCCTATTTAATAGTTAAATTAGTCAATAAACTTCATAAAAAAAATTAACTGAACCAAATTGAACCATATGATTTGATTCAGTTTGATTTTTTAAAAGTAATGATTCGGTTCGGTTTCAAACTTTTTAAACCGATTATCAACGATTTGGTTTGATTTTTTATTAAAAATCAAACCGAACCAAATCTGATATACCCTATAAAACAATTTACTTTTTCTTGACAAAAGTTACTCTTTGGTAATGATGGATGATGGAAAGGTCTAGTTGCTTAAATGTATCTGCTTGGTGGGGGCTCCATCTCCCAGTTAGTGAAGTCATAGTAATGATGGTTTGTGTCTCACAAATTGTTATGCAACAAAAGTGTTATGGAATTCTGCCTATTTTTTTATAAAAAGAAAATTTTAGATGGAGAAAAAAAAGCATGATTATTCAGTTTTTTTAAATTCAAATATACTTGCAGGTACCAGTAATCACATGTATCAGCCATGCATTATAATTAGGATGGCCTCCTCGATGTTATTTATGTGTCAAATAATAACCTAGCACGTGAAAATTCAAGGAACCCTATACCTGCAAATTGTTCAACGGTTTGTATAGAATAAGCGATTGAAATGCAGTCCATAATATTGGGTATATCTCTTTGCAAAGTCACCCGTCTGTTCAATATATCAAAATGAAAGCAAGTGGTTGGCTGTTATACAAACATTTTTTGTATTATAACGTGTGAATGGTCCATACAGTGTAACCAGGTAGTAACCCATGGCCTGGTGCGGGACTTTCAAAATATGGTTTATGATTAAGGAATAGGGTCAATAAGTTTTAAGGTCAAATAATAACCTAGCTCATACTGGCAGCAAAATCATATATGTCAAATTGTCAATTAAGTTTCTGTTGAGAGGAATCGCAATGCATAGTCAGTAGTCAAATAGGCAAATACTCTAAATAATTCACCTAAACATTGTTATTTTCTGGACAGATATTAAAAGTTGAAGTCCCGCTTGTATTTCCCCATATGTGACTGATAATCATTTGTGAAGGTGATTGGAAAATTCAATGAAGATGAAACATGATATTTTTTCAACATATTGTTGTAAATTAACAAATGACGATAGTCACAGAAATTGTATATTTATAAATACTATGTATCTTACTAAATGAATTTCATTATAATATACTGACATTATATTATCATTTTTTTACATTATATTATCATTGATTTAACTGGTTTATAATAAATTGTCCATCTATATCACTAGGTACACATTTATATGATTGTGTCCAATTGTCACTAAAAACCGTGTGGTTCGGTATTAACTTACGAATGACATTTTAATTATTTGTGAACCAAACTAATTCTTTTATAAAGTAAAAATCCTCATTCACTTCGAGTACAGAAATCGATGTTGCTTCCTCCAGCTCCTCTATGTCATAGTTCATTTTCTCCCATTTGTTCTTAGACTAAATCTTCTCTATGAAATATATTGAATGCACTTCTTCATTTGTAACTGGATGTTTCATCGCATAAAACATGTTGAATTAGATAATGTCATCACTAAATTTCATGGTAATGTGCCACTTGCCACATCTATCTTTATCAATGTCGTAGCCATAAATGAGAACCCAAGAATCAAGAATCAGTGGCGATGCGTCATTACAAATAATTGAGTGCATATTGTTAGTATATCAATCAAGAACAAAACATGTCTTTTTTGCTTTGAATTCTCAGTTCTCACCAGATTTGTGATTCTCAATGGAACCGCCCCTCCTGAGATATTTATGATTTCTTATACCGTACCCATGTAAGTATAAATATTTTCAAGTTGTCCCAAGCACAATAAGTCTCTGGGACACGCTTCTGATGTCATCAATTTTTAACCTATTTATATCAGGCCGTTATTGTTAGTGTATTAATGCCCATTTTATCATTTTATATTTGGTCATTACTTAGTATGGGGATATAATATAGAAAAAGTTCTAAAAGGGACCCTGAATTGTCGTCATTTACTCAATTACGGTCAGAATTATCTAAATGTCTAAAAATGGCAAAAATCTTTTTGTGGACTTATATTTTAAATTAAAATTTACAGTTGCATTAATCTTTAACTAATGATACTATATGACTTATATTCTTGTTCTAAAGCTACATTGTTTTGTCATCAAATTATATAATATCGCTTTGTTTACATAAAAAAACTCATAAATTTCATATTAAACCGACTCTAATACTGAACAAATTTGATAAGACCAATTGTATTTAATGTATCAAACCTAACGTGATATTTCTAAATTAGTGAAAAAGTTATTTTTGCTTTTTTTGGACATTTAGATAGTTCGGATCGTCATGGGGTAAATGACAATAGTTCAAAACCCCATTTAGGATTTTTTCTAGTAATATATGTATTATACCATGAACATTGGCTGTGATAATTCATACTCAATAAATCACTCTATTTAGAAACACTCAAGTATTAATGCTCAATTTACACATATCAAACAGGTACTTAAGATAACAAAAATGGGTTCAGACAAGAGATGTCACCTATTGTTTGTTCCTATCCATGAATTTTCAGGGTATTGATGATACCATAATATAGTCGCTCCACCCTATATATATATAATCAAAGACATTATCGTGTTTTAATGTATTGACACACTTTTGTTGTGTCTCTGTCTCTCTGACATATGATAAAGTCGCTTGTGGTACCATAATATATTCTATACACACTTTTATGTATAGACTCAGGTACAATAATAATTATCAACGATATATAATATTCTGTCCTACAAACAAAAGTGTGGAATGATCATTAATTATTAAAAGTACCTCATTATTGACCAATAAAGTTGTATGTACCTTTGATTCCAATTTCAAATTGGAAAAAAATTAAAAAGGAACCTGAACTATCACCGGTTACTCAATTGCGATCTGAACTATCGCGTTTTCAAAAAGGGTGCGATAGAAGAAAAAAAATTAGACTGATTTTAGATGATTCTTAAGATCAGTTTGTTTGATTTCTTAAATATAATTGATTTTATTAAATATGTTAAGAATTATGGATGAATGAGTATGAAAAGACGTCATTTCTTTATGTGCGCAAAATAATATTATGTATTTTAATAATCAACGATATAATTTACGCACACAAATCTAAGTCTTACGATAATATTAGTTTAGAATTATAATGGTAAATTTTATTTTAGAAAATTAGTCCAATTTTTATTTCATCGCACCCTTTTCAAAAATTGTGATAATTGATAGCGCAATTAGATAAAGGATGATAGTTGATAAATTTTTTTGGGTTTACCCTTCCAAATTTTATCAAAACTTGAACAAAAAGTCAACACATCTTGGTGGAGAAATGTTGGCGCATCCAACAAGAGCATCATTTGTACTTCTAACTCCAAATACCACGACAGGTTTTCTTCATCATTTACGACATTTATTACACGCGCCTTGTATGGCCTACCATGTGTGGTGGATACATTAGAACCTTCAGAAATGCCAACCAATATACTCCCCCGGTCCTCTATTACATGTCGTTTAAGGTTAATTTGAGTAGATTAAGGTGAAATTAATGCTAGCGGTTAGACAAATTTAATGAGTACGTGGTTGATGTGTATTTGAAAAAGTTCGTACAAAAAGTAAAATTGGTAGATGATTACTGGTGAGGAATGTATTTTTTATTGATTATGATGATAAAATGATTAATGTTTGACATTTTAAGGTAATTGTTGATATTAAATACATATTGAAAATTATTAAGTGACAAGTAAAAGTGAACAAAAAAATTCGGTTAAGTGACATGTAAAAGAGGATAGATGAAGTACCTCAAACTATCCTAATTACTCCCAATTTTCACCTGGTGTGAGCCCAAACGCGATCCACCTCAAGAATTACAATGAGTTCCACCCTTCCAATCAATACTATGGGATGAATCAGTATAAAAAAGATTGTAATCGGCAATCGCTTCTAAGAGGTTGGATATTAAAGTGCGAGCCTAAGTAAGAAATTTATGCTCTTATAAGAACTTGGCATATTAAGATGATTAAATGTATCCTTAATTTGAATGACATGAGTAGGAATGCATGTAAGGTTTAGGTGAAGTAGTATCTAAGAATTTATTTGTAGTCATCTGCCTCAAAATCCAACATATTCCTGCTTAAAACTTTAATTTGTGAGCTAGAAGCTGATTATAAATTTGGGAAAGTACAAAATGGACATATGTACTATCACCTATTTAAAAATCACGGTCATAACTATTCGATTTTAAAATTCACGGTCCCTATGTGTTGCGGGGTTCAATTGTAATATTAAAAATTTCAATCACACCCCAAAATTATTTATTCAATTTAAACACACTCCCTCCCATATCAATTTAAAAGTGAAAAAGAAAAAAATGAAGATATATATTCATCCATTTAAAATTATGCTCATAATTATTCTTTTTAAAATTTATTATTTTTTTACAATTTACCCCAAAAATAAAATAGAAATTTAAAAATAAATTTAAAAATTAAATAATTATGACTATGATTTTTAAATGTATGATAGTACATACCTTCATTCGGTAATTTGTTATTTCTAAATTGATTGATGAACTTTCTCATTTCAAAATTGATTGAGAGTGAGTTTATTTAAATAGAATAAATAATTTTTGGGTGCGATTGAAATTTTCGATATTACAATTAAACCTCACAACACAAAAAGACCGGGAATTTTAAAATCAAATAGTTGTGACCGTAATTTTTAAATGAGCGATAGTACGCTTGTTCAAAGATTCCATAATTGACGTTTTCTGATTTCTAAACAACTCATGCTTCTCCTTAGCTTGATGGTAAGCACTACCAATACCCCCAATGTGTGAAACAGAACCCATAACCAATTTCAGCAACAAAACAGAACACCCGCACCATCTTCACAATTCTTTTTTTTTTAAAGGCTAATATAAGCAACTGTATTCAAAACAATAATGTTAAAAACAAGAAAATCAAAGCACTGAAATATGCATTGAAAGGTTCAACAAGCAAAACCCACATAAAGTCACATTTGTGAGTGATTCTTAGCCAACAGCAGACAGGTGTACTTTGAAATGACAAATGAATATATCAACATTTGAATCTCCTGCAACAAGTTGAGATAAGTGGACCAATGTAGCACAGCCATCCCTTTCCACTGCCTTAATCAATAAAACTTGGGTTGAAACGGGGCAGTGGAGAAAGCAATGGCAGTTTCCTTCTTGGAGGACTTCAATTGGAAGCAACATGGTAACGCCGCCAGCAGTTGGGCGAGTGATATCCATTTTCACAATTCTACCAAAAAAAAAATTTACCTCGGGGAAGCGATTGAAGTATCGTCCCTGACGAGTGCGACGGAGATTGCGGCCTTGGCGATTGCATCGATCGAGCGCCCGAGCGGAAATGGACTGATGGAGAACATAAAATTTGATTTGACTGATTTTAAGGTTTTTAAATTTGGATTGAACCAAATTAAATTTTTCAAACCAAACACCAACCGCTCAACCCGATCCAAACCCTTTACACCACTAATTTTTTTGATTGAATTTTATTGAGATGATTTAATTTAAAATGGGGGTTGAAAATTAAAATTTGGGGGCGAAATGAAAAATTAATCGAAATTAATAATATAATATTTATTTTTTAATTTTTTTATGTTATGTTTAAAAAAAATTTAAAAAATTTGGGGGAGGGGCGACGGACCCACTGCCCCCAGTCCCTCCGCCACTGAACATTACAAACACTATTTCTTATCATACAAACTATTCACATGGTGAATGTACAAATATTATCTGTTGAATATTTCAATTTAACTGACAAATAAATGATATCACAACTATACAACACCCGCAAATTACAATATTATATATCAATATATCCGTTGTATACATCAACTAAAGTGATGAATATATTTCAATTTTGCATAATAAATATATATTTTAATAAAGTTATAGGATAACTACAACCACTAATTAGAATCAATCATAAACAAAAACTGAGATAAAATGTAACACCAGAAGCTAAATAGAGTATCACAATGGAAACAAAAATTTAGTTATTTAATATTTTATCACTTCCATTAAACTAATGAATTTACAGTTTATTAATTTCCCTAAATTCACTCCACGATAAAATAAATTAAAAATAAGAATTGAAATAGAGAGGACGGGAACCAGAGAGCCTTCTCGCCCTGCTACAAAACCCCGCGCTAGGGTTTTGCCGCTCAGCTTCGTCGACCACCACACCAACCTCCCTATGCGGTTCCTACGCTCGCTGCAGCTGCGCGCTTCGATTTGAGCTCCACCGCCGCGCTGAATTCGGTTAAAACGATGAGGTTCCGTTTCGCATCTGGAGCGGTCCATTTGCTGCTGCTATTTGTGGCTGTTTTGGTGGCCGATGCTACCAGGTCGCATTCGGTAACCGGACCGCGCATAGCTGACGTGAATGTGTTGTTGCCTCCCAAGATGACTTATCCGGTCGAGTACATGCTCCTGGGAAGCGACGGTTGCTTCAAATGGTAAGTTGGGTATTCCGTCGCTGTCTTGTCACTATCTTGTCTATCTGTTCCCTTAAATTGGTACCGAAAGTTAATGATCTTGATGGTGATGTTTTGGCGGTATTTGTGTCGAAAATGGATTTAGGTCATGGGATCATCATGACATGTTATCTGTGCAACCCGAGTATAATGCGAGCAGTCACTGCTCTACTAGTGCTCGGGTCACGTCCATTGCGCCGTACAGTGGGAGGAAGGAAACGGCTATATACGCTACTGATGTGCAGACTGGGCTTGTGATACGCTGCAAAGTTTATATTGATAGATTTTCGAGGATTCAGATATTTCACAATTCTATCAAGCTTGACCTGGACGGGCTTGCTACTTTGCACGTGCGTGCCTTCGACAGTGAAGGTGACTTCAAAGATCTTTATTAAAAATGCGTGGCACAGTTTAGCCAGTAAATATATGAGACATTAAGACTTCAATTCTTGGTTAACTATATAGTGACCGTTCTTCTCTTTCTTTGACAGATAATATATTTTCATCGTTAGTGGGTTTGCAATTCATGTGGCAGCTGGTGGCTGAAAATGATGATTCAGTTCACCACCTTGAGCACATTCCTCTGAAGAATTCCCCTTTGGGCGACTGCGGTGGCTTATGCGGTGACTTAGAGACACAAATAAAACTTGAAGATAGTGTACGTACTGTGTTTTGGAACAGAGATTTGTAATAATAACTCCGTGATATTTGGTAAGTTGCAGTTTCCTGATTGGTGTAAATTATGTTGCAGGGGTCATTTGCTGATTTATTTGTAGTAAAAGGAACTGCCATTGGGCGTGAGATTGTTTCAGTTCATTTGGCTGAGCCCGGAACCGAGTACATGGCAGACAAGATTGTTCTAACTGTTGCAGAAGCCATGTCTATCGACCCTCCATCCCCAGTCCTTGTTCTAATTGGCGCATCTGTGCAGTACAGTCTAAAAGTCATCCGAGCGAATGTACCTCAAGGTTTTCATTTTCGTTTGGTCTCAGATTTATATATATATTTTTTTGCTTCTGAATCATACCAGTATATATAGTAATAATAGCGTGTCCACGGACCTGGCTCATGGCGCATCTCTTTCATGCATCATAGCAAATATGTTTCAAAAATGCAGCGCATACATAGCTGTTTCTCATGACTGTTTTAGTAGTAACCGATATCAACATCTGGGTTGGTATCTGTGAGTTGCAAGCATGATAACAAGTAGCTTCTAGCTTGCAATGAGAATTATATGAAACATAAAGTTATAGGTATATTGATACACATTGCAAATCTCTCATACACATACTTTTTTAATTTGTCGAATCATCCTCACTTGTGCGAATTGTTGTTCCTGTAAATTTTACTCGATAAGTGCTGAATACAAAATATTTCCTATAATTTTGACTTTGTTTTCTGTAATTTTATTGTATGCTGACGCACATGCATATGTAAAGACTGTACTCTTTGGTGTGGGGTTTGCAGTGGTTTGAGATATTGCTTTTTGATATTGCAGCGGTGACCTTCCCATCTCCTTATCATCAGTGGTCTGTATTGAACACTTCAGTCTCTGTTGTGGACAAATTGATGGGAGTTGTTCATGCGTTACACTTAGGAATTACAAATCTTGTTGTTGAAGACATCAGAGTCAGTGGCCACATTCAGGTGTCCTCCTTCCATGTTGTCCTTCCAGATACTCTAGTTCTGTACCTGTCTCCTTTATCTGATGCTGGGGGCCCTGTTGAAGATTCTTTTTCCACTCCTTCTGTTTCCCGTTGGTATGTTATTTCCAAGCGTCAATATCTTATTCAGATAAAAGTTTATTCCCAAGGGGCTGGTGCTACAGAAGTTCTCATTACAAAGGTAATTGCTCTTTCATTTTGTTGCCTAAGTGTACGGTTGAATATTTTTTATTTGTACGCTATTGAGGAGGGTACATTGTTTGAACAAACTTATATCTTAACTGGCTTGTAGTATATGATTTCTTGTGGTGCCTTTCGCTTTTTAGCAAGGGCTGCATCTATAGAACTCTGCATTTGTCAGTTCTCACTCTCTTAGGACAAGATAGGATTAAAGTAATAAGTAGTAACCTATCGCCTGATCCCTCTTATGGACGGAGCTAAATTTTCTCTTCTCCCTTTTTTCTCGACTTTTTTTTTATTATAAAGGACCATAGGCCTGGTGGCTGAAATACTCCTTTCATAATTTATTATAGCAATTTTACATTCTTCTGGTCAGTGATATATTGCTGAATTGCAGGACGAAGATATCTAGTTGCACAGTAATCAGTCTGGGTCATGCATTATATTTGAGGTGCCAGATGACCTTGCAGCTAATACAGGATGGATCAACTCCAGAATTTTGAAGGCAATCTCACCAGGCATGGAAAAACTGACAGCTTCACTAGTGTGATCAAGCGGGCAA
>NQLW01000088.1:175735-198777 GCA_002312845.1 Kalanchoe fedtschenkoi
CTGGTTGATTACAGCAAGAAAAGGCCGCACCAGATGGCATCGATTGTTCCACAGGTGCTTGCTCTTCTTCTTTCTTGGTTTTCTACTCGCTCTTGCTCCCTACGATGTCGACGTGGATGTACGCGTTTTTCCATCCGCCTCGACCAGCGCCAAATTAGATTCTGACGTCGAAATTGCAGCGGCTGATTCGGTGAAGTTGGAAGTAGATGCTGCCAGCGATGTCGACTCCCGCATGGATTTGGTTCCGCCGAAGCAGTTGATCGTGGTGACGCCAACCTATAATAGGGCGTTTCAGGCTTATTACTTGAATAGATTGGCTCAGGTGCTTGCGCTGGTGCCGCCTCCTGTTTTATGGATTGTGGTGGAGATGAAATCTACGGCGGCCGAGACTGCTGGGCTGTTGAGGAAGACTGGAGTGCCATTTAGGCATTTGGTTTGTAATAGGAATATGACTGATGTGAAAGACAGAGGGGTGCACCAGAGGAACGCTGCTTTGGACCATATCCAGAGCCATCAACTTGATGGGATTGTCTACTTCGCTGATGATGATAATATTTATACGCTGGAGCTGTTTCACAGATTAAGAGAAATCAGGTATCCTGTACAGGATCTGTTGGGAGTGGTCTAGCTTTCGAATTATACGAATTTGGTTGCTAGGGATGCATTTGCTTTTCTTTTAACTGAAGTGGTAACTGTGTAAAAGGGGATTCTGAACTGCAGATAGCTCATTGCTATATAGGTCAAGGTTAGGAGCGTTTTTAAATCAGTCGGGGAGCCTGAACCATGTATCACAGCTTACTTTCTTTTGGATATTTTGTTATAGCTTTAAGGGTTTTTTTTTGTTCATTTATCACTTTGGAAGGTTAGATGTGGCGTGAGCTTAGGGGTCAGGGTTGAGGATGTCTGTTTTTAGGCTTGAGCCATCTGAAACTTGGTTCTGGTATCTTCACATTTGGGTTCTTGGCTGATCTTTCATGAGCCTCATATATTGAGATAATGTGCTTTGAACGCGTAGAATTCTCAGTCGCTTCAGATCCTCTAATAATTGACTGCTATGAAACGTGATGAAACAATTCAGTTCCAAGGTTTTCCCGTCCTTGTTTGTTGTTGTAATGAAATTATATTTTCATCGAACCAATGTCCTTTACTTTTGTTACTTATGTTTCGCAGTATTATAGTATCTCTTTCTTTTTTTTTTCCCCAAAATCTGTAACTTATAATGTCAAAAAATATAGAGTTTCAAGTTTGCAGACATGTAATTGCTATCTACTTATGAGATGCAGGCGATTCGGTACGTGGCCCGTTGCCATGCTTGCTCCTAGCAAGAACAAGGCTATATTAGAAGGAGCCATATGCAATGCCAGCCAAGTTATTGGATGGCACACAAATGAGAAAAGCAAGAAACTGCGCAGATTTCATGTTGATATGTCAGGTTTTGCATTCAACAGCGCCATTTTATGGGACCCAAAGAGGTGGAAACGCTCCACTGGAACTCCAATCAGACAATTGGACTCTGTGAGAGAGGGTTTCCAAGTACAAACCATGCCCCTCGTTTTTCCGGATGTTGTTTTTATCATTGTTTCCTTGCAAGTTTGATATTCCAGATGACCTTATCGAAGTATATTTTTTACAGGAGACGACATTTATTGAGCAGTTGGTTGAAGATGAAAGTCAAATGGAAGGTATATTACCTGGTTGTGCTACAATAATGAATTGGCATCTCCATTTGGAAAGTTTTAAGCAAAGATATCCCAAGGGCTGGTTTCTTCAAAAGGATCTTAGCGCTGTTCTGCCTGCACACTCTCTTCTGCTTCCAGTGTGATCTTGCTGGTGAGTTAGCTTTAGAAATGATGAGGTTAGTCGCTGAAAAGCATTTTTATTTGGGACCTTATGTTTAGGTTTCATCATACTAGTCTACACTTTACACGTAAAAGCACATGGAGATAGATTTTTGCCTAGTTACACAATTTTCCATGAGATAACATTATACGTTCCCAATAACTTCTGCATCCCGATTTTCAAAACATCCTGAAGATGCGTTGGTGGGTTTTATTTCCATGCCTCCATCTATGAGTTAATTGTTCTTCGCGATGCCACAGAGAGCCATACAAGTCATCCCATAAATGTGCTAGAGCTTAATTCGTGAAGCTTGATTTTGATGAGTCACCCATAATCTAGTTCTTTCCCATACAATACAGTTGCTGGTCATGCCTCAGAGATACCAGTACGTGTATCAATGTTTCATACTAGAGATCCCAATGAATCCAAGATTCATAAATTAGGTGCTCATAGGTTGTGTGATTCAGCAATGTCCCAAACTCCCTTGATATTTTTACTCAATATGTTATTATATTAGCATCCAGTCATAATTCTTCTGTTCTTATTTCCAAAGTGGTGGACTGTTCTAATGTGTTACAATTGTTGTCAGACAGCTTTAGTTATTTTGAACATACGAGTTAATACATTCATTTCATATCCAAAAACTTGTCCTGCTTATTCATTTTCAAAGGATCAATGCTTTATAGTTGCGGCGAGGAAAACTAGGTTTATTTTTATCTGTTTATGATTTCTTATGGGAAAATTGACGTGAATCGAATGGAAATCAAATGAATCTAAATTTTGAATAACTAGTTATATGATCTGCACCGAGTGTTTTTTCTCTCTTTAAAAGTGTTTTTTTAAATTTTATTTTTTGTTTTTTTTAAAAAATACATTTATTTCTTATTAATACTGGCGGCGAACAACCCCGTCCATGGCAATACAGACTCTCCGGCTGGAGGAGATAGCATCAAGCTCTGGCCGAAATAAAACTGCTTGAACCAAGCTAAAAAAAACAACCAAAACAAACAACTAATCAAGATAATACAAAATCAATCACACAGCAAATACAATCCCATCCGATTTGTCCTCAGCATCTTCCTGACCTTTTCCGGCAACAGTCTTTCTTCCTTGATTTTCAGGTCCATTTTCAGGCTAGCTAACATCCTTATTGCTCCATTTTGACAGTTGCCGATTAGCACAACTTCAATACTGGTCAACATTTGGAGACAGCGCCTAACAACATAAACAACAGTCCGAGGCCTTGATTTTTCCTTTTTTGAACAATCCACCACAATATGATCATCACGTTGGACAATCATAATGCTAATTCTTTCGTTTCTTGCAATATTCAGGCCTATCTTCATTGCTTTAAGTTCCAATTACAGCCTGTCATTGAGCCATCGCTTTACTGTAAATAAGATTGTCCGCTCTCTAAGTCTGCAAACACTAGCTAAAACATCATATTTTGTTCCTTTAATATTCTGAGCAGTACTAGATTTGATTATCTCCCTCATAGGTGTAATACTATTGGATGTAAATCTCCCTCATGGGTGTAATACTGTTGGTAAATCTCCCTCATGGGTGTAATACTATTGGATGTAAATGAGTTTTCAAAAGAAAACTCAAGTTAGATGGATCAATTGATAAGTATAAAGCCAGACTAGTGGCTAATGGGTTTAAACAAAAGGAAGAAATAGATTATTTTAATACCTATGCACCCGTTGTCAGATTGACTATAATTCGAGCGCTTAAAGCACTGGCTACCATTCGAGGATTCATTATCCATCAAATGGATGTGAAAACTGATTTCTCCATGGAGATTTAGAAAAAAAAGTTTATATAGATCAACCAGAGGGATTTGTAGATCCAGAAAATGAAAAGAAAATTTGAAACCTTGTCAAGTCACTATATGGACTAAAACAAGTTCCCAAACCAATGACATGCAAAGTTTTATGTTACAATACTATCACTTGGTTTCATTGTGAGCGAAAGTGATAAATGTGTTTATTACAAGATCAAGAATGGAGCATATATAACTTTATGTTTATATGTTGATGACATCTTGATGTTTGGATCTGATATAAATATCATCACCGAAAAAATATCATTCTTTTAAGGTAAGTTTGACTTGAAATATATGAGTGAAGTAAGTGTAATACTTGGGCTTACATTGACACGGTCAGCTAAAGGGATAACTATTTATCAATCTCACTATATTGAGAAAGACATACTTAGAAAGTATGGTTATCAAAATAATAAAACTGCAAGACCCCATATAACTAAAAGGATTCACTGTCTAAGAACAGGACTGGAAAACCCGTGTCATAATTGCGATACTCCCAAATTATAGGGAGTTTGCAGTATCTAAGAAACGGTATGAGACCAGATATATCATTTACAGTCTCTAAACTAGCTAGATACACAAGTTGTCCTGACAAAATCCATTGGGATGCACCGATATGGTAATGAAGTACCTGAAAGAAACTATCTCCTTTGAACTACATTACGAAAGATATCCTGATTTGTTAGAAAGATATAATGATGCTAGTTGGATAGCCATGAACTTTGGCTCTAATGGATGCACAGGGTATGTATTTACTCTGGTCGAAGGCATTGTAGCCTGAAAGTCTAGTAAACAGACTTTGATAGCTCGCTCTACTTTTAAAGCCGAGGCATGTGCCTTGGATACTATTAGGATGGCATATATGCAATTCATTAGCAAACCGATTCCATCTATCTTTGTATATTGTGATAATCAAAATAACCATTACAAAGATAAGTAATATCAAGTGCAATGAGAAACTAAAAGACACATCCAACTTATACTTAAGTCTATACGGGAATTAGTGTCTGAAGAGATCATTAACATTGACTTTATTGGATCCAAAGATAATGTGGCCGATCCTCTGATGAAAGGACTACAGTTAAAACAAGTCCTTAAACTCAGGTTAGGGATGGGACTAAGAATCCGTGAGTAAATCACCTACAACAGAAACCCAACCAACACGAGTGGAGATCCCGCGAGGTTGGTTCAATGTGGTAACAAGAAGTTGTTGAGTGACTTGCGCATCTTATATATATATATATATATATACACACACACACACACACACACACACATATTAAACATTTCTCGTATAAGAAACGTAAGTGTCTATCTCTATGAACTGAGAGATGTTGAAATAACTGCAAATATAGTAAGAGTCATGTACTTTAAATGAGGTCAGGTCAAAAGACAAGATGTTAGAAGTGCATTTTTTGAGACGCCCAGTTAGTTTACTGAGAGGTCGCAGTTAGATGAGAGGATTCCTCCTTGAATGCATCTTTCATACAGATCGGGACACATGGCCATAAAGTGTCCCAATCTAAAGATTGCTTCTTCAGCTCGTGTTTTGCTGGTCTTAAGAAACTTCTCCACACCAAATGGTTCAGACTCTAAATGAAATATTTCATCTATTTCATGTAGGGTGTGAGCTAATTGACTAGATGAGGTTCAAACCTGAAAGGTATCTTTGTCGAAAATAAGGCACGGATACTTACAATGTCATTATCAACGAATTTGTCGGGAACTGTTACATTTATCATACTCATGAGTGATAAATGTGATATTAGGAAAGATAATAAATGAGCATGATTATCCTTGGTTAAATTCATAGATAATGAAAGAATCAATTGGCAACTCATTAATATTCGTATATCCCGAGTAGGAAAGGATATTTTGTTTTCCTTTTATATAGTTACATAATTAGACTATGTTAAAAGGAATGTGAGAAGTTAGTATGGAACCACACGCGTGGCTCGTTGGCGGTGCTCGGTGCCGACGCGTGTTGGGCCTCTTCTTTTTAGAGACAGGCCCGTCCAGCCCAATCCTTCTCTTTTACTTTAGTCCAGCTCCGTAAGCCCACTACCAAATCTGCTACTTATCCATTATCTTTGGAAGAATAGTCCGACACTGTTTTGTATCTTTTGTTCTGTAACTGTAGACAACTTGTTATCAACATGAGATGGAGTGGAGAATGATAGTTCCGATAGTTCCAAACATCCTGGGGAGTTGCACCCCCATGTGAAGAGATGGAGGATAGTGGTTGCGCAGCCACCCGTCCCTCTTCTTTTGTAACTGCATAGAGATTTTCAGCTATAAATAGAGGAGACTCTCATCATTTGAAACTCATCCCGAAATCAATTCTCTTTTCTCCTCTCTACTGTGCAGAAGCCTTTTCTGCTATTAACTGATGTGTCTCTTTCCTGCTTCCACAGCTCAATGGGCCAGCTAACTAAAAAAAGCTTTTAAGATGCTCATTTTGATGGTGCAAGGTGGAAGGACTGGTTACTGTCTTATCCTGGGAGGATCCAGCAAGCATCCAAGTCTGCACCTTGGTAGGGCTGATTTCTTCTAAGGCTAACTACCCACGGTAGTGAATCGGTAAAAGAAGCATCATGCTTCATTTTCTAACACTTGTCTCTTTTATTTTGATGCATGCAGTTAGTAAAACCAGCATGCAAGTATGTAAATTTCCAACACTCTATGCATTAGTGGTGGGATCACTGCTTCCAACAATGAGTGTTTAAGGCTTTAGCCAAATTGCAACCTGCAAACTTATTTTGTTAGCTATGTTATTATTGTTCTTTGGATAAAAATTCCAGAATTGATTGATTTCAGGGAGAAATAACATATGTAGCTCTGGCACGATGTTTCACGCTAGAGTGAGGTGGATTACTGATCGAAAATATGGAAGTCGGTTGATAAGGCAGTGGCGTGGTCGCTTCTCCAGAAACGATGTTTCTTGGAGGTCGTGCACGGATAGCCTTGCAGGTGGCTTGACATACCCTGAAAAATGAGGCCTATGATCATTTCAACTGGTTTTGAAGATGGCTTCGGTTCCGATCAACCAAGTTTGGTTTAATAATTGAATTAGATTGAGTAAATCAGTCTGGTTCAGTTTGTTAGATTAAGTTGGTATGGTTTGCATGCTAGATGTAAGTGGATTGAAATTGAGTTGAACTTGGTTTCATACTAAGCATGATTGTGTAATGAGTTGGATATTAAAAACTCTAGTATGGGAGGATATTACAAGTTGACATTTTCATAATTATTGATATTGGATCTTCGGGAGGTCGGGTGATAAATCAAATAATGGACTCTGAAACAAGAATTCAATTGGAGTTCACATGAGTTTGATAAGTGTCATTAAAGAGCTAGTACGTAAGGAGAGACAATGATGATGTTTCTTCTTAGGGGAATGGAAAAAACTGCATTAGCTTTTTAAGAGGTGATGGTGCGTTCGGCCACCTCGGGGTGAGCTATCTAATGCGAACGCTAAGTGAGCCCAACTCATGTGAGACATAAGGGTGGACTTTCGAGAGTCCAACGAGTCTCGAAGATATCCATAAGGTGTCAATCTTATGAATGTCGTTCAAATTGGGCGAGGCCCCGATGACGCGCAATGAGCTGTTAGTCGAGGCTAAGTATATGATGATCACTTAATCACTTAAATAATGAGTAGAAAGGATGAGAGAGTTCCTTAGAACATATTGGATTTCCCTTAATGTGATATGAGAATTCAAAAGGAACTTGAAAATAGACTCTTTTAGTTTAGCCTAGGACTTGACTAGGCTAAATCCCGAGATGAATCTCGTGGATTATCGGATATCCAAACTGAGTAAGATTCTTTTTTTATAAAGATCTTCTCATGAGTCACTCGATAATGTGTGGTTAAAGATAATTTTGTATCTCCCTCAACACTCTTGATAAGTAAAAAATAAATGAAGAGACTCTGAATATTGAGAAAACTAGACTTGATATGTGAAAATCTGACCTGAACATTATTAAGTATTCCAAAATGCATAAAAACAGTAACAAATAGGAAGCATTATGCTTGAACCACCATGACACGGTGCATAGTAGGAAATTGGAATTAATAACAAAAACAGAAAAAGAGGACTAAAGAACCGACCGACCGTTGTTAAAGCAAGTGACTTGCCGGCACCCATATTGGTACAAAAACGATGCGTTGCGACGGAAGATGTTTGATTCGTTTATTCCAAACCACAGCACGTCGGGGGACCCACATGCGAATACGATACTCTCAAGGACCCAAATTGTTAATTTCATATTGGCCCCCAAACTCTGGTGGCATTTTCTACACCAACCAGCCGTCGTCAGCGAGAGAAGAACGAAAGCAAATCACGGCTCTCTCAGAATGACTAATTTGCCTCTCGCAGCATCCATATATACCTTTTTGCCACCTTCACACTTTGAAATCCAACCATATCAACTTACGTCCTCGTCGCATTCTGCTGTTCATTATCCAGGATCGCGTAAACTATCATCGTTGATCTCTCTCTGTTCGTCGTTTCTTTCCGGTGATTCTTGTACCCATTTCATTTTCTTGCTGTAACTTCTTAGATTTCTCGTGTGTTTTTGTCTAGTGTTTCTTAACTTTTTTTCTTGTATCTTCTGATGATGCGAGTTTAGTGGATTGTTGGGATACCTGCGGTGCGGCTGAAGGTGGTGGTCGGTTTTTGTGGATGCACCTGGCGTTGGGTTTTCGGTCTGTGAGTTAGAATCATGCATACAATGAGTTTGTGGCTTTGGGCTGAGTTCTGTGTCATGACTCATGAATGTGTTGTGTCGATGGTTATGGTTGAGACTTTGTTGATGTTCGAGTCGTTGGCGTTGTGATACTGCATGAATAATATAGTTTGTGCCTTGGAACAATTGCTTTTGCTGGAAGTTTAACTTGATATATTACGAAAATTGGGTTTCTGAGATCAAAGTAATGCATCTATTGGTCAAATGGTCACTCATTTATAGCATAAAATAAAATTGACCTACGACCACCATTTTTCTGATGTTATTTGCAGATATGGATTCTACTTCAGGGCCAGCTTTGTACCCACTGCATCGTTGTAAAACACTTCACCTGGTTAGTTCTATATGTTCTTCTGAAAGCCCACTATTTATATTGGTGTGATGTCTAAGGCATTGGAAGGATCAAGTGAGGTTTGACTGAATCAGAATTTTAGGTTAGACATGCCCAAGGGCATCACAATGTAGCAGCGGAGAAGAACCATGATGAGTATATGTCTGAAGACTATTTTGACGCAGCTCTTACTCCTCTTGGCTGGCAGCAGGTAATATGCAGCAGGAAGATTTGTTGTCTGTTTTAAAGCTCATCCCGAGGGCTGCAAGCGAGCCGATGCACTCGCTAGCTACTCGTGAACGAGCTCGGTTAGTACTCGGTTAAAGTTCGTTTGATAATAAATGAGTCGATCACGAACAATAATTATTAGCTCGTTTAATAAACGAGTTCAACATGAGCAAGAGGGTGCTCGGCTCGTTTATGTTCACGAACAAGCTCGATAAAAGCTTGATAACCCTATTAAAAAGATTGAGAACCTACCAACTGAAGTTAGAAACTCAAATTCGAACATGTCACTCTATCGTAACAAGAGTTAAGAATTCAAAATTCATAAAGATGAGTACAATAATTAACATAAATTCTGTCTAACGTAAATAAAACAGATATAACTTATGTCTATCAATTGAGCCAAACATGAACAATGAGGTACTGGACTCATTTATGGGCTCATTTAAAAGCTCCATTTAAACTCGCTTATAGCTCATTTATACTCAACTATGAGCCTTTTTTTATAAATTTATAAAGTTACTAGTCAATAAAGTAAGATTTTTTAATGCGTAGCTCATTTAAAACTCGTTCAAACTTGTTTAAATGCTCGTTTATCATATATATTAAATTTTATATTATATCAATCCAAATGCCCGAGTAAAACTCAAGCTCGGCTCGAACTCGTTAAAATTAAACGAGCCGAGTTTGAACATTTATTTTAAAAGCTCGTTAATACTCGGTTCGAGCTCGAACTCGTGAAATTTTAAATGAACGAACATGAACACTTTACTATTCGGCTCGACTCGGCTCGTTTGCAGCTCTACTCATCCCTATACTTTGACACCGACTTTTTCACACTGCTTATCAAGTGGTGCAAGTACAATTGCTATTAAAACCTGATCTAATGTACTTTTGTGGCCCCCTGTAGGTAGATAACTTGCATAAGCATGTTCTGGCTTGTGGACTCTTGAAGAAGATTGAATTAGTTATTGTGTCTCCGTTAATGAGGTATTCCCATACAAGTTCCCATTGTGCTATCTGACGCTCGAAGAGGCTGACTATTTACTATATATAATCCAGGCTCAACAATATTCTTGTGTTGCAGGACTATGCAAACAGCAGTTGGAGTATTTGGGGGTGGAGATTGCACTGATGGGGTAGATATACATCCACTCATGTCAGCTAATGCAGGAGACAGTGATCGTTCAGCTATCTCAAGTTTGAACTGTCCACCCTTTATTTCGGTGGAGCTTTGTCGAGAGCTTTTGGTATATCTTCTCCCCCCGACATTAATATTCTTGTTAAGTTGCATTTGCTTTCTATGCAACTTTAATTATTTTTTTCTGCGTTGCAGGGAGTTCATCCCTGTGACCGCAGGAGAAGCATAACTCAATACCAACGTCTGTTTCCTGCAATTGATTTCTCACCGGCAAGTGTTGTGCAAATAATTAGTTTATGTATTGTTAGTTTTGTGGATGAACATTGATCTGTGTCGTACCATTCTGAATGATTTCAGTTCTGCTGTAAACATTTCAGATTGAAAACAATGAAGATGTTTTATGGAAAGCAGACATACGAGAGAAAAATGAGGAAGTCATTGAGCGCGGAATAAAGTTCCTAAACTGGTGAATGGTTCTCTTTTATGCTTATATATCTGCAAAAATGAAGCACCATTTGGAAACATGATACTAATATGATATGGGCCCGTCACCATCTCAGTCTTCTCAGTTAGATAGGCAGACCTCTGATGTCAAATTCTCTTTTTTACTTGTTTGTTCTTTGAGTTGCTAAGCCTGAGAAACTTGTTTCCTGTCATTTTTCCTTCTTTATCTTTCTCATTATTTGATTCTACTGCCTGAACCAGGATATTGACCCGTGAAGAAAAGGAAATTGCTGTTGTTTCCCACAGTGGTTTTCTGTATCGCACTTTAAGTGCTTTTGGCAATGATTGTCATCCATCAGTGAAAAGTGAAATAACCAACCAGTAAGTCTTATAAATATAACAGTTTGCGTGATCTCGTATTTTTTCTGATTTGATTCAAGCTTCTTTCTCCCCACTTTCTTGGATAGATCTTGTTGTGAGATTTATCAATTGTCTGACAGTTTCCAATATGAAACTCATTTATCTTGGCTGTGGTGATATATAATGCTTTCGTGCATCCTGTTATTAACCCTTGAAACATAACCGACTGCTAACATGCCAACATCTGGTGCAGCTTTGGTAACTGTGAACTTCGCTCAATTGTAATAGTTGATAGAGGGTAAGGAATTTGTATTCAGTGACTAGTAAGTCAACATGATTCTTAGTTCAGATTGTTTGTGACATTGCATTTTTCATTGCTGCAGTATGAGTGGCTCTAATATCTCGACTACAAACTACCCTGGGAAAATTCCTGATGGCCTTGATCTCCCAAGTGATGCTGTTAAGGAAGAAAATGCACGGAAGTTAGGGCAGAGTTAATCACCTTACTGGCTTAGCTGATTAAGTTAGAGGACAGTTAAAAGAAGCCCTGAATATTCATTCATAACTCATCTCTGAATGTACTTACGGTAAATATAGTAGTGTAGACTGTAGCCCTGACTTCAGCTGATGAATAAAAACGTACTCTTCTGTAAGACGATCAAAATATGCAGTAACAATTTTTTTTCTTTCAAATCTCAGCCTCGGCACAGTTGACACTGCCACTGTGGTTCACTATGTAGGGGGTCGAACACAAAATGTTCGCGAATACTCTGTTTCTACTTCTCTGAGGAATTAGAAAGAAAAAGTCCAATGCCCACTAAAACAGCAGCAAATAAGAAAAATATTGCACCAACAATCCCCATGTCAAGTGGCTTCTTGATACTAAGCTCTCTTCCAGTGTCCCGGTTCTTTTTCATAGAGCGATCTGATTTTGTTGACATGCCAAGCCCATTAGCTATGTCCCAAAATAATCTAGCAGCCTTAATGGGAGCAACTGTTTCAGGTTTCAACACATTTGAGAGGTCGATCGGATCCTCGATGGACATCAACTCAATGCAATGATCTTTTATAACCTAAAATTCAAGAAAACAAAGTGTAATCAGAATGAAGATGCTTTCAGCTGATAGATGCTGTTCAATTCCTATGCAGACCTCCAGCGCTTCAGATGATTGAAGATAATCACATATATAAGTTCCTCCCAGCCACGGAATAAAAACTCTTTGAGGAAATGCGAGAGTGCACGCTTTCCTGTAGTGATTGTATGTCAATATCAAATTTTGAAGCATAAGAAACAAACTACTACCAACACACTCATTTTTGGAAATGAAACATTCTGTTATTTTCTCAAAACCGATGTACCTTGCAGATTGCAGACTAATTTGAGCAATATGTTTACCAGTTTCTAGTTCGTTTCCTTCAACTGACGAGCCTATATATGCATCTGCTTCATCACAGATGATATCCAACCTGCTCTCCAGACTTGTGATTATATCAGTCTGCAAGTCATCGCATTTCGTAACTCATAAGTTGGACAAACTCAGATACATACAAGCAGCTGTCCAGTTGTAACCAAGAAGTGTTGTACCCTATGGGAAATGCACACGATACCTTAATATCTGCCAGCACTTCTGACAGTGGTTCTTTGGAATTCAAGAATGCGTAAGAGCTTACAGAACCATTGAAATGAACTATGCCGGCAACCTCCTTTTGACTCTGTTCTGTAGAACAGAAAAACAATTTGGTTAACAGAATTTAGTGGTCGTATTTCTATTTAAAAAAAAGAAGTGTAAAGTGAATGAGTGCCGATTAGCAATAACACCTTGTGCTTGTGTGAATGGAAGTAGGAATTCAATTTCATGCACACCATCTGATTTGTAGGGCTCATCTTCTTCTGCCTGAAATGGATGCTTCAATGATTAGTCTACAAAGAATATACGGTGAATAAATGCTCAAAAAGCAGTAAACTAATCGTAAAATCTCATAACTTATGGTTCAACAAATACTTCACAAGGACAGACAGGTAAGGCGTTGAAGGACGATATTCGGTCTTCACTTTTATGTAGGGCAAACGAAATCATGAAAAGGTGCTTTTATAAAGGGCAATGTGTTTGATACTTCATGCTGAATGCGCCTCATAAATGGTTAATTGATAAACTATAAACGCAAAATCAAACTCGTTCTTAATAAATACCAGAATGCCATCAACTAAGGCCTTTGCATCTTTTAATTCCTTAGAAACAATTGAAATTCCCTGACGAAGAGAGTCAGCCATTGTTTTAAGATCAGATGATCTCTCGGGGCATATAGGCAATCTGCAAAATGAGTCAAACAGTTTCAGCATACATGACTATAAATTGTAAACTTTATTCGGTGTTCACATAAATAAATAAATTGGACAATATAATCAATAGGCAGAAATCTTGTCATGCTCCTTTAGATTACCGATTCAGGGATAAGCATCAGCAAAATAAAAATAATACCATAAACACCCCAAAGTAATTACATGACCTTAGATCGAAATTGTAAGTGGATCTATAGGTAACTAAGGAACTCATGACCCTTCCCATTTTGAAATCACAGGGTCGCAGGCTGCTGGAGGTAATACTTGATGTTACGGTACAGTTTCGACATACCCACCTGTCCAAATATTAAAGTATTTTTGAGCTTGGATCATACAAATATATTTTAAGAAATCATACGGCAACAGAAGAAGAGTACAAGAGAAAACTACCTCCTTGGACTATAAGATATGTGTATCAATAATCTCTCATTGCTATCAATTTCTGATGAAGGTCCTGCTGCTGCAACTCCCTTCAAAGTCTGGAAATCAAAGTATGCAGAGAAACAACAAATAAGCATCCTACTGAGTACAAAATAATAAAAAATTTGAACAGGAAAATCGAGGAGAAAATTATACTTGGCATAGCATATTAGCGGCACTTTTGAATGAGCTTTCACTAATCCAAATATAGATCCCAACCACCTTCATGCCACCCAGTAACATACGCGAGACCTATAACCACATATTTCCAAATACCACATATGATATAAATGAGTACAGCAATCGCAACTCCAAAGCTTAACTAGCTCTCGAAAGAGTAACACATCCACCAGTACTTGTTCTTTCACACCCTACCTTCATGTGCCATTCCACGACTCACAAAGATATGTTACATACAAAAAAACTCATTGATCCGTTTTCTTAGGCCACGGACCAGTCATTACACTTTCTATCAAAGTTGGGAATGCAAATGTAAATAAGCAGCACATCACATTCACTAATACCGCAAACTGAAAATTCGAATGCAACCAACTGCCAACCTGCCTAGCATGCTCAGCGATCCAATCGTTATCAATCACAAAAGACGCAGCAGAATCAGCTTGAGCAGCTTTCGCCTTGCCTCCTTTCTTCTTATCATCTCTATTCGCCTCGACGACCACACAAGCAGGGTCTCCAGCATCATTGGCCGGGGTCGGAACCAAATCGTACACGAACCCTCGATCGAGACTCGAACTAAGCTTCCCAATGACTAATCCGACCTGCACAACCACAAATTCAACTCCGACTACCACCAATTTGGTACAATACACACATCACGTCGGATCACATACCTCCGATTGTGCACCGGACTCCGCCAGCCGATCCTCAACCGACTTGAGCCGCGTCTCTTCACCGACGACACCCTTCACCATGGCTCCAGAGATAACCGGTTAGGGTTCAGTATGGCGAAATTCGACCACTGAAACGGCCATCACTCACAGCCAGCGGGGGTTGAAACTGTAATTGAAAGATCTATAGGGGCATAATGTAAATTTAAGAAACTTAATTCTAAGATCAACGTACTAGAAGGACTGTAATGAAAATAAATATGATGACGTGGTTGGTGGAGCCGATAAAGCTGGATGAGGTGAACCAGACGGAAGAAGTCGTCAAACCTCATCACTGTCTCAGTCTCCGCTCCTTTTTTCACAGTTTCTGCAGATGTGTCGACATTGTCTTCATCCTCATCTTCACTCTATCGAATCCTAATCCTAAAAACCTTCTCCCGAAAGCTCCTTCCCCACCAAAAAGATTCGATCTTTGCAACCATGGAGAATTACTCTTACTCGTCGTATCCCGATTCCCAAAACTCGTCTCCCCGATCGAGGGACATCGACTGCGAGAATCAATCATGGGACGAGCCCGTGTCCAATTACAAGGTCAAGTTCATGTGCAGCTATGGCGGCAAGATCCAGCCGCGCCCGCACGACAACCAGCTCAGCTACATAGGTGGCGAAACCAAGATCTTGTCCGTCGACCGCAACGTCAAATTCGCCGTGTTTATTGGGAAGCTGTCGAGTTTGTGTGATTCCGAGGTTTGCTTCAAGTACCAGCTTCCTGGAGAGGATCTGGACGCGTTGATTTCCGTGACTAACGATGAGGATCTGGAGCATATGATGCTCGAGTATGATAGGTTGTATAGGGCTTCAGCGAAGCCAGCGAGGTTGAGACTGTTTTTGTTCATGGTGAATACGCAGACGTCCAGGGCTAGTTTTGACTCCGGATCTCCCAAGTCGGACCAGCAGTGGTTTGTGGAGGCTTTGAATTCGGCGCCGACGATTCCTGTGGAGAGCTCGGTTCCGGTGGTGGTGGGGACCGGTGCGAATCCGGATTTTTTGTTTGGGTTGGATAAGGGTGCTCAGCCGGTTGTGATGTCGAAGCTTCCGGATGCTGTGACGCCTCCTGCAGTTGTTACCGTTCCGGCTGTGGCTGTTGTTCCGGCGGAGAGCCAGGTCAGAGTAGGTGAGCAGGTGGTGGTGGGAGATCCAGTTCTGTCGCAAGCTGAGATTCAGAGACAGATTAATGAGTTGCAAAGGATGCAGATTTCAGGTCAGGAGCAGGTTGTGTATCAGCAGAAATCTGATGGGAGTGACGGCCTTAGGGCTTATGTTGGAGGTGGAGATTATTATGCTACTCAAAGGGTTGCCGAAAATGTGGTTCAAGCGCCCCAGGGAGTTCCTATGCAAATGCCGGTATATTGGCAGGATCAAAGTCAAATGACAGCCGGTGGATATCAGGTAACTTCTGGTGGGACTGTACCCGAACAGCAGGTATATATCATTCCGACATCTGGAGGGATGTACCAAGCTTCTGCCAACTATAATAAGCAAATGGCTGGACAAGTTGGTCACGCTCAGGCTCAGGCATTTTATGGAACACAGAGGATGGTTCCTGATGGTTACCGAGAGCAGCAGGTATACAGTGGCGTACCATCACTGGGTGCGCAAACTATTCAGCAGCCTACTATTGGAGTCTATTCTGAAGGAATGGGTGGACGGCAGCCTACTGAAGGTGGATATGCTGTGGCTTATGATGGGACTGGAAGGCAGGTTTACTATACTGCTGCCGGAGGAGGTGGGCAGCCTACTTATCAGGTGGTCTCAGCTGCAGCTGCTGCGCCAGTAGCTCAAGTTGGCACTATGAATCAGGAGGGTAAGATGGCTGTTCCAAAACCTAATTAAATCCTTCTCTGTGTCTTCGAGTGTTATGCTGTTTTGTTTGCGAGTTGAGCAGGCTTATGTAGTATCCCGAGCACACTAGACCGTTATGTCTATAAGCTACACATATTATAAGCTGTTTACAATTTTACAGCATCCCTAGATTAATAAAACTGGACTAAGTCTAAACTTTTTAGTATTAACAGAGGTATGAGCTTATTGAAAATTCATTTGACAGAAGAAGCATGAGATCGGCTACGCTGTCCTTATTCTAATTTTGATGATTTTTTTTCAAATTGGGTTTTTTCGCTTAATTCTCTATCATTTTTGAAACCCCGCTTGGTTTGTTTTCCATTCTAACATTTTCGCAGTTCGGAACTGCGAAAATCCCTGTTATTTTCGTTGTTCGCAACCGTGAAAAACTCCATATGATTTTCGCACTTCGTAACTGTGAAAATTATAGAGATTTTCGTAGGTCACAACTGCGAAAAATCATATGTCCACGAGAATTAAGTGTTATGAATATGAGTAGCATATTTCTACAGTAGGGCTCTCTCTATCTTGATCAATCAAGCAGTGTGGTTAATCCTGGGTCTAGATTAATATGGAAGTCCTGGGTCATAACCAGGCTCTCTTTGGCAGTTTGCATTCAGCGCTCCTCCGACACATGACATACTTAGCTTGTTATATGTCATGGGTTCCATGGTGGGCTTCCATTTTGACCCGGTGAAGCACACACTGAATACTGGAGGAGTATAGTAGAGGGTCGCAGAGACTGATAGGGTCTGAAATTAAGGTTTCACTGCTAGGCGTCATCTAAACCGTCTGGTCCACTGACAAATTACAAGCTGAACTCACCACCTCCATGAGAGAAATGAGTGTAGACCTCCTGTGGGCCGGCACTGAAACTTGTTTTGTTCCGGAATCGTGAGTTTAACCAGTAAACAGTAATTGACCTTTTGGCATTATAAGAGAGTAGCAGCCTGTTTGGCTAACGAGGCCAGTTGCTACTACATGTTTTCAATCCCATTATTTTCACCTTGTCCTGAATGAAATATAACATGAACAATAGGTTAGTGTTGTTGGCTTGTCTTAGTACGTCCGTAACCTTAATGTTGTCATGTGGAACTGCCTGCTTGCTTAAGTCTTGCAGCCAGAAGAAATTGATATCGTGAAATGATGAGACTGGTTGTTTCAGAGAGCCTAAAACCCAGCTTATTATTGCCCTGACCTGTATGAGAATCGCGTAGTTGCCTTCCATGATCAATGGGTGGATCGAGAGATAGTGTTCTAACTTGAAAATGTTTTTAAGTCATGTTCAATTTATTGTTCTCTATTAAGAGGTGGTCTCTTAATATATTAAGCATTCAGTGAATCGAATACTTGTTTTTTTTCTCTTAATGAATATTTAGAAAGTCTGAATGATTTGTTATAATTTTATATCTGAATCATTATATACTAAGATATTTAGAAAAATGAATTATCAAATGAAAATAAATCATTTAGCAATCAGATGTGGTTTGACCAGTAGCCTGACCATTCAGATTTTCATACAACATTCAGTTCTTAATTTTACAGAATGACACATAAGTCCAATTTAACCCAATATGAATAATAAAAAATGACAAAAATCTAAATAAAATAAAATAATTTGACTGAAAATTAAAATAATAAAAATATTAATTAATCCATAAATTTATATTTTATATTCATTAAAATAGTTATGTTTATCATGTGAATGTCTATGTTCAATGAATACATATGTTCATTAGTGGGTATTTATGTAATATAATGAATATAACAACAGCTCATTCAACGAACATATCAGCTCATTTGATGAACATATCATCAAATCTGATGAGCATAAACAATTCAATTGATGTACATAACATTTGATGAAATAACAACTTATCTGATGAACATGACATCTCATCAAATGAACATAACACCTGATCTAAGAAACGTATCATATGATAAACATACCAACTCATCTGATTAACATAGCAGCTCATCCGATGAATATAACAGCTCATATGATGAACATGTCATCCCTAAAACTTGTTGCTTTTGTGATAAATAAAAATGCACAATTAGTGAATAAAGGAAAAAATGTAAAATGGATCTTGAACTCTCCATCTTTACTCAATTGTGATCCGAACTATCGCATTTTCAAAATAAGGCGAAAGCACAATCATTTTTTACAGACAATCTAACTCCATTAGTGGACTGTTAACTATGTTAAATCCCCACTAACGTCGTTAAAAAATATGAAAAATTATGGGCTCTACATCTACTCTTCTACACTCATCATCATCCGATTACTCACCACTGCCGCCCTCTATCCTTCGTCTCTACTACTTGTCTCTTTCTTGCTCGATTTGCCCTCCACTCTGACACCCCCATCATCATTCCCACCATCATCGAGCAGCAACTCTAGCAATGCGCAAATCATCATCGCTAGATCCGACTAGAACATCGACGAGAACAACAACCCCATCCGACCATATTCGTTGAGGCCGACAATGCCTTCAATCAGGTGGTTTGGATTTTCTACTGCTTGGATGCAGCAGGAGTTTGAAAGAGTTTTAAGATCAGTCCTTTGAGCTCTGGATTCAGTCTGAATCGCTATGGATAGTCCCCGCGGAGGCCAGAGATCAATGGCAACTTTGTTGATTTTTTTATGATTAATAATCACATGGACTACTGTTGCTCTTAGATAGCGCTGGATTAACAACCTTAGCTAATTACTTCATAGTATATATATGTATATATAGTTTACTATATTATTAGTCTGTGTTATAAACATTTTTGTCACAATATGTAGCAACAAGTTTTTCTTAACATGGCTGTAAGGAAAACACCATTTCTTACAATTAATACAAAAGTGTCACTTGATTATTTTTACTTGAATCAAAACCAACTTAGTCAAATCACAATTTTCAAATACTATTTACTCCCACTTTTCAAAAAATGTTACAAATCCATATAACAATGTAACCAAAGCTAGCCATGGGCCACCTGACCTCCTTCCTCCACCTATCATACAAGCTAGTTGACTGCAACAGCAACAACAACAACATCTCATTCTTGACTGCAACAACAACAACAACAACAGCAACTACAAGCTGGATAAATCTTTTCTGTGCTACTCATAATATTACTTAGATTGAGGCCTCTGTTCTAGCTCTTGAAAGTTTCCTGGTGCTGCTGTCTTTCGGTAAAGGTTGGCCTGGTTTCCCTTGATCCGTTTTGTGTTGCGGCTGTAGCGGCGCCTTTGCTCTTCCTTTTGTGGATCTATCTGCTAGTTTTGCACGCTCTTAGATATTTCAATTGTTTCTCTCATGGCTGAAATAGCTCTTGGATGTCTGGTCCTGTTTGTAAGGTTTGCTTGTTATATTGCAAGCTTGTCTCCTCTGTTTAGTTTGATCTTTTGCTCCCTACGTGGAGTTTTGTTGTATTAGCTCGATTGTGGAGCTTTGTCCCTTATTGGAGGTTGTCTTGTGATGTTTTTTTTTGGTTTTAGGTTTTTGTTTTCTTTGTTTCCCCTATCAGGGCTCCTTTGATTCAATAAATTTGTTTCAAAAAAAAAAACAACAACAACAACAACATCTCATTCTTGCCTAAGCATCTACTCTTTACCGGTATCTGAGCTCACAGTCAACAATATCTGATCTAATATCAAATTTAATTCATCATTCTCATTAAATCTGAACATACAATTTCAAATTTGGATCATCAAAAAATTTGAAATCTCTATTATTATATCATCAATTAACATTATCATTCTCAACTCGCTTCTATTACACCTTTGGGGATCGGGTCCAAGCTGATGGATAAGTTTGATTGTGCAGCCGACTGGCGGAGACCGTGACACTTACATAGAAAGATGTAGGACAAAATGGCTGAGGTCTAGAGTGACAAAAGATGGAGAGGCTGCAGGATAAGAACTAAAACACTCGGCAATTAGGTATAAATTTAAGCTTAAATTATATGGGAAAACCTACAAATTATAAAAAAAAGTATAAATTCAAGCTTAGCATTGTAAGTCTTAAAAGCCACACAATGAACTAATAGTGCATGAGATCAAATGTAGGATAAGTCTTAAAAGCTATCCAATTACGCATGAGATCAAATGTAAATTTGTTAAACATATGCTTTCAATTAAACTTACACATTGAAGATTTTTAATCATATGTTTCAGATGGTTTTCCATATGCATTAGGATGACTTTCATGAAGAGCATGACAGAGTCTACACACCACAATGTCTTATTAGATTGTTAGGGCACCTGCATGTGAGTGGTATGTCGGTTAAAGGAAATTTGTCAAATCAATCCATATTAAAGAAATAATGAGTAATTTAAAATGATAATAGTAATTGCCTGAAGAATTTGTCACTTTGTTTGTTTTGGCGCATCCGAATCTATATGCCACCCCTTCTGTCTATATTTGCGCAAAGCGCCAAACGTGTGAAACTATATTGAATTATTAATTATCTAACAAAACATATAATAAAGAGAAGGACATAATTTACAAGCTCTCCTCAGTTTTACCCATTCACAACTATCACAATGTCTGCCATCTTTGCATTTTTTGATCGTATCCGCAAACAAAGATGATAGACTAGGTTCCTTATCGGATACATGGTATCCACGAACCAATGATAACTAACATGATATTTTTACTATAATAGGTCAATGCATATATCGTAATAAGAAAAACAATCACTATGTGCCTCAATGACTAACAAATACGTTATTAGTTACTGTTTGGCGCTGTTATACTGCATAAAGTAACATATATCATGCTTGGATCCTGACATGGTTATTTTGTTTGCTAGATAGATTCATCTTGTCGCCACAAGAACTTCATTCGTCTGTCATGTAGATTGAATTAACAAATACCACATGAAATGGGTTCAGAGGGGCACTCAACTTACTCTTGACAAGTCACCTTCAAACCAAATTAATTAGTATACGAAAACTAGATGGCTCATAAACTAATTAAAATAATTGAATAGCACTGTATTAAAATCCATTACATCATGTACAGTGTGATGTTATCCATGGTGCATGGGCTCATCTCGAGAAGTTCGAGAATGTCTTCCTTCCCATACATGATGAGCGTGTTCTCACCTATGATCGCGGGACCGACATGTGTGCATATGCTGTCTAACTCATTGATTTATGCCGCTCTAAAATGGATCAATTCTAGGTTCCTCATCAACAATCCACTAACAGGGCCAGAGAATGACCGACTAATCATCAAATCAGTCTAGTGGTGTTCAATGGCCTAATTCATGACACGCACCACTTAGAAATGCATAATAAAAATTATAAAATTGTCATTTAAAGTAATTTAATTTCTGAACTGGCCTAAATATCAAAAGAGAATAGCTTTTTCGGCCACACTACGAAGACTCGCTCTTCGTGTGCATGGTAAATCAGGAACAATCCGCGGACAATGTCCAACACCGAAGAGCTGCGTCCCAATTGCATGAGAACCGTGCTGATTGAAACCTTCTTTTGGGATTCATGAAGGACACCCATGTTCATATATCGACTCAAAAAAACCTTCTCAATCGCTGCCACATCATGATTGTTAGATCAAACTATAAACTTGTAAACCTAACAAAAAATGAGATCTTACCTCTAGGACCTCGTCAAATAAATCCCTAAGAAATCCACTCCACTTGTGACTGGTGCTAGGTCCCTCCTATGAGTCGGCTCCTAGTGCAACGAAATCATTGACTCCCTCATAGTCCATAGTCATACTTCTCACCACTGCTCTTTGGAGTCGGCTCTGATGGACCATACTGTGTCTGAGTGTATGATCACATCTCATCCTCTAACGTAAAGTGCTTATATTCTTTAGTTGTCTTCTTTTACCCAATGTACTCCAAAGGATGGTAGACGTGTCCTTTGTTGCAGACTCAGCCTAGGTAATCTGGCGAAAGATGTTCCTCCGCCAAGATGTTCCTCTTCCAAGCAAACTTGAGGAGCCTTTGTTGACTCTTAAGCTCATCTTGCTTTGATTAGAATAAAGAATAATGTCATATGTAATTCACCAATCATACATAATATATTAAGTTAAAAAAGGACTTATGATCCTCTTTACTACTTCGGTGACTTGCTGAGTCGTGTAGGACTTCATCGCATTCCTCCATCGTGCATGCGACCATAGGTCAACCATTTCTATACTAAGGAAATTTACTTCCTCTCTTGTTAAACATCCGTCCCTGTCTATCAGAATCCCACAAAAATAGGTCAACCTTTATTTTGTTGGAAAACATCTGACGAAATCTCAGAATAACCGGAACCTACCGCATTTCTTTACAGGCCCGCCATTCACAGTCTTCTACTTGTACCATAATGCATTATATTTTAAACAACTTGTCAAATTAGAGTAAACCCTTTGTAGGCAACACAATTATTTTGACATGTGTGGATCTTTCTATACTCGATTCCCATGGGATATAATATTTTTTTCGGTGTCGTAAGTGCGCTGGAAAGCAAATTAGGCTTAGATAACTTATCACTGAGCAAAGACTAGAGAACTACTTGCTTCTCCATCCAAATGTAATCTTATTATTGTAAAGTTTCTGAACATGATAGTTTGGTGAAGCGCTAGCAACCCAAAAATAGAGGCATT
>NQLW01000088.1:204891-221820 GCA_002312845.1 Kalanchoe fedtschenkoi
AAGAGTAGGGGTATAACGATTCGGTTTGGTTTTTCATAAAAAATCAAACCACACAGTTGGTAATCAGTTTGAGACATTTGAAATTGAACCAAATCCTAGTTTTAAAAAACTAAACCAAATCAAAACACATGGTTCGATTCGGTTTGGTTAATTTTTTTGATGAACTTTATTGACTAATTTAACTACTAAATAGGATATCTTTCATATAAAATCTTAATTTTGTTTGATTTTGATTGGTTCGGTTTAAAAAAATTAAAAATCAAACCAAACCATTAGTCATCAGTTTTTCAAAATTTGAAACTGTAACTGAACCACTAAAACTCCGACCGAACCTATCGGTTCGGTTTGATTTGATTCATCGGTTTATCGATCTTTATATGCAGTCCTAGAGGAGATTGCAGACAGTTTTAGATTCCACCACTAAAGATAATTTCAATTTTAGTTTCAGTGTACCAGTCATTTATTAAAATTATGATATAACTAGTGCCAATATTAGGACAAGGATAAAGAGAAATGATGGACTCCTAACTTGAATAAAGTTACCGCAACCATGAATAGCTTTAGGGGGATTTAGAGGAATAAATTCTAATGGATAATTTGGTGTCAAGTCTGAAAATAAAATGTATACTTTTGAATTATTTTACGAGTAAAATGGAGACAAATAATAGAAAATGGGCACTAGTGTCAGTTTAATTGCACCTGTCACTCAAGTTGAGTTTCTACCTTTAAAGGTCTTTTAACACATTATTTTTTATTATTGATGCAGGTAGCGAGTGTGAAATAAAATAATTCTTCTTTCTTATTGGAGCAATTGTAATGCAAGTAATAAGTCACAAAAAAACTTCAGCTTTCTCTACGCCACATATTGATCTATTAAGAGCATTAATCACAAAATTAAGGACCAAGCTAATTTTTTCAACATTCACATGTGATGTTGAAGTTGTTCCGTATGATTCGAGATTAAGAGTGCCTATCTTATCTTATCAATTGAATGATCAAGATGCAATATGATTGGTTTGGATATAGTGTTGAGAAAAATGTAATCTTTTGCTTTATTTGTTACTTGTTCAAGTACAAAATAAGTAATGTTGGTTGTGACATTTTTGTAAACAAAGATATGTCGTATTGATAGTGCTCAGAATCAAGCTGAGGAGAAGTTCGAGTTGTTTAAAAATAAGAAAACATCAATCTTGAAATATTTGAATAAGCAATGTAGTGAAGTGACAAGAGTTTACAATATCAGCTGACATATTCATTGAAATGTTTGAGATTTCTTTTATGTCAATGATTGTGTCATGACCTGAAAAATGTGGATCGTGATGGCATTTGACTTGTCTTTTTAACTTTTAGTCAAACAAACCTCGGCGAAGAAAAGTCTAAGTCAAAGTCAAATGTAAGTCAAATACTCAACATACTAATTAAATACAAGAACAATCGAAATTTAAAACTATTCAAAAAAATAACCCAAAATCTTGCCCAAGTACAACGGAGCGACAACTAATAAGATAACAAGAAAATAAATAACTCCTAACTAAAGAAAACCGATTGAATAGTGGATGATACCGTACCGAAGAGCGCGCTCGTTGCTACCCAAACACCATCGCTAGTGACCTGAAAAAATAACTTAAATATTTGAGGTGAGTCAAAAGACTCCGTGAATAAACAACTCGCTACGTAAATATTTTTTATAGAATTGTGTGTCTAGCGGACAACCTATGTTCACCATAATATCTAATAATTTTAATACATACCTCACAATTCAAGTGATGGCTGATGTCACTTCCTCTTGTCTACGTACTTGACGGCACAATTTCATTTTTTTCCCTCTTTATGTTTATATAACGAGACGAAACCCTAATCTTACGTGAATTGTAATTTGGGCTTATTTTAAATTTTGGGCCTTTATATATATTCGATGTTAAGGATTGGTTTATTGTGGGCATGACGAAGGTGAGAATTCAGAAAATAAGGAGGATCATATTAAAGCTAAAGTTGTGTTGTTCTCATATATGTCATTTGATTTTGTATTGATGACTCATTTGATGCTCTTCATTTCTGGGTATTCAGATGAATTGAGTAGTGCTTTGTAGCAAAAAGATCAAGACATTATTAATGTCACGACTCTTATTTCGTTAACGAAGGAACAACTATAGAATTTGAGGAATAACGTTTGGGAAGACTTCCTTAATAAGATGACTTTACTTTGCGCAAAGCATGACATTGAAGTTCCTAATATGCATGGTTATTATGTTTCTCATGGAAGAGCAAGACGATTCATCAATAAACTAAAAAAATACACCAATTTCGAGTTGAGATGTTTTGAATGTCATTGATTTGCTGCTTCAAGAGCTTAACAATCTGTTTGATGAGCTGAATAAGGAGTTGCTTACTTGCATGGCTTCTTTAAATCTCGCCATTTTGTTGCTTTTGACAAAGCAGAAGATTCTTAGACTTACTGAATTTTATCTCATTTTGTTCACTACGCATGATCTCCTGAAACTTGATTTTTAACTTCAAATATATATAAATGACTTGAGAAATAATGCCAGATTTCAGCAAGTAAAACATCTTGATGGCTTATCTTGGATGCTCCTTGAAACGTTAAGCACGAGATATATAGAGAAGTGTATTTTCTCCTAAAGCTAGTATTGATTCTCTCAATGACAATATCAAGGGTGGAAAGTGTGTTTTCAATAATGAGTTTGGTGAATAATAATTTAAGATATAGTATGCGTGATCATATATTAAATGATAGTTTTGTCATATTCATTGAAAAAGACATTTTTACGAATATGAAAACTTCATGAATTAATTTTGAAGACTTTGTATTTAATTTTACAATTTAAAGCTTTTTGAAGAGTTCTATTGTACTTTTAACAGAATGATCATATGTTGAATACTATTTACAAATTTTGATTATATAAATTTTAGACCCGGTTTAAAATTTCTGGAACCGCCACAGAAGAAGGACAAAGTACAAAAATAGAGGAAGAGATTAAAATGAAGAGAGGAGTAGGAGATAGTTGTAATTGCTTAACATTTCATTCATCATCCATCCAGGCGCATATATATGGCTCGTTTGCTTGTAGGTACACTCATGCATCCCATTTGTTCCTTTTGTAACAACTTAACAAACTATTCTCTCACATAACCACTACACTGCATCCATGCAGTTTTTGTCACACATACTCTTTCACCTGAACATGTTATACCTTCCATTTGGAGATGAACGACTAAACAAAGAAGCTTGTAAACTCAACCATGCAATTGGCGAGTTAGGCGGGCACTGAAGGAGACGAACCATAATTGTGACTTCAATCGCTTAATGACGTTCAGTGTTCATCATCCTTTAATCACTCTGTTGAAATTTTCGGTCAGCTCAAGTTAGATTGTATCCCCACTATGATTCAAAAGCCTAGACTTGTAAATCATGATTCAACAATCTAATTATAAAACACTCTTCTTCTCATTACTAGCTGATGTGAGATATTTGTGAAGTACTCTTACTCAATAATCTCCCCCCTCACTTGAAGAAATATCAGATGCTCCTCCTCAATCAGTACTTCGCTATGCCCCTTCTTGTGCATGCGTACTCTTCGTGGGTGCGTCCTCCGCGTCTCTTCTTTTTCTCTTGGGATGTAATCTACGTTCTCAGTCGTTGGCCTAGATATTTGCCTCCATCACCTCACTCGCATATTTGCGAGCAACTTTCGCCTTTCTGCAGCATCCTTGATACTCAGGCTGCCTTCCATTTTCCTCATACGTGTCTCACGTCTCACATATTGGTCTCATATCGAACCATGCACTCTGATACCATGTTAAAATTTTCGATCAACTCATGTTTGATTGTATGAAAACCAATTGATGAGTAACAACACTTAACAAATGTCCAACATCTTGTATGATGGTCTCATATTGAACTATCAGCTGTGATACCAATGAGAAAAAGACGTGACTTATATTGAATTGTTAAACCATGACTTATAAGTCTAATATTTTGAATCAAAATGGAGATATAATCCAACATAAATCAATAATTCCAACACACTCAAACTGCCTAAGAAAGGCACAGTCACACTCAATGAGATTCAATTGGACAAATGTTGCGTTTGGTTTAGGTTGCGTTTGGTAGGCAGGACAAATGTAAGGATAGGATTAATATTACTTTGAGAGTGTGTTTGGTAAGTTTTGTAACTGAATTATTAATAATACCTGGATAATGATTACTCTTTGAAATGGGTATTATCTATCCCACTATTTGAGGTGGGTTAAGTTATCCCGACCTGATAATTACCAAAATATCCAAAGCCCTATATAATTTATCTACAGACGAACAAGTAAATCAAAGGAACGTCAGACTCAAGCGTAGATCGAAATCGACATTGACGAAGCATGGCTGGATCGGGCGAATCGCAACATTCGTCGACAAGGCAAAGTGCAGCACGTCAGATGCAGGACGATTCTCAGAACAAAAGGAAGAAAATACGCATGAAGTAAAATTGAATCGATAAAGAATCACTTTCATAGAAGGTATCATTCTTTGATAAGTCTACTCGTTTCGATTGAACTGTATTCCATTTGGGATTGATGTTAGGTTGTTGGAATTGGGTAATTTTCATCCGCCTAATTATTTTTGATGATAACAAAATCATAACTTCAACCTATATAAGCCAACACTGCAATTCTTAGAATCGTCGGAGTGGACTGTCCTTTTTTCTGCAATGACAATACATGTTCTATCCTTCATTTTTATGCAGGTTTTGTGATGGTTTTCATATGCAGGTTTTTATATTGTAACAATATTTATATGTTGTTCTGTATTTTGTATCAGCTATAGATTGTTGTAGGTTTTTGTGTGATGATGACCTGTTTTTGTATGTTGTCCAGTTTTGGTGGACAAGTTTTAATTAGTAGTTCAATTTTATATCATGTACAGTTTGCATGCAACTTTATGTTTGTTGTTTCATTTGAAATTTTTTAAACTGCATTGCAAATCGGGCTTGCAAATAGTCCTGTATTTCATACAGTTTACATGCTTCATGTGGGAGAGTGACACAAACTTCACTCAAATTAGTATCCAAAACAATCGTACAAAATCATTTACAAGATGAGAAAATCAAATCTTTCGTGTTGTAATATCTATAGGGAGAGGTCTCGGCCCTGAAGCTCCTTCCTTGGACAGCTCTTCTGGTCGTTGGATTGGTAATGCATTGGAACTAGAATGGCCTTTTCTGGAAGAATAAGTGGTCTTCTCAGGCGAGGGCTGTGCAACAACTCTGCTTCAAGCTTTGTTCCTGTATCGCCCATCGTGACTCGTGCCCACAATGGACCAACTTACAGACTTTTTGTTGGTTGTCATGGCCGGGGCATTGACGACCAAACGCTGGCAGAAGCCTTTTCATTGTTTGGGAACCTCGTTGAAGCAAAGGTTATTAAGGACATGGATACCGGGGACTCAAAAGGTTTTGGAATTGTTAGTTTCAGTGATGAGGATAATGCTAATGCAGCAATGGGAATGGATGGATAGGAACTGGCAGGGAGGCAACTTCGTGTCAACTCTGCAGAATCAATCACTGGTGGGGGGCCTGGTGCACACGAAAAAGAGCACCCAGGGGACGTTCTCAACCAACCAAGAGCCTATCTATATTGAGAATTTCGCATTACTGACTGCTAAAATTCACCTACGTGGCCAACCCAGCTAAGAGATATTAATATAACAATTTCGATCTTTTTTCGCGGTCCGTATGACAATTTGACGCTCTTCCTGTAAGGAAAGACGGATGCTGTCAGGGCGTTGTGTAAATGGTTCGCGGACGACGGCAAGAAACACGAACAAAGGAAAAAAACCGAAAGGTGAGGGTATGGAGATGGATGTACTTATGAGAAAAGTTTAAGGGTAGTTTGGTAAAATAAATTTTATACTGATGTACAATCAAACATGTTCTGAACATTATAAATAGTACTACTACTATTTATTCAATCCGGGTATTAGTTATCCCTTCATTAATAGTACCCAATATTTATCCCAATTACCAAACGCAGCCTACGTTGTCTTCAAGATATGTGCCGTTATGATGTTGTGTTTGGTGTTACAAGGTTGTGTTTGGTAGAAAATTTTGCCGGAAAGAAAGTTTATAAGGAAAATAAAAAAGAATTCTTTATTTGGTTGAAAGAAAGTTTGGGAAGAAAGATATAATAGAAAATGAGAATAAATTTTTTTATCAAAACATAGAAATATTTTAACATATTCTGCTAATTTTCCATTTATAATTAAACAAAAAAAATGAGATGAAAAATTATTTTTCCTTATATTTTTCTTTCCTCCACATTTTTCCAAAACCAAACACGAGACAGATCTTGGTCAACTTGTGGGACATACCTCTCAATTCATTGGTTTGGACCGCTCGGGGATGGTTTTGTCCAAAAGTGAAAAAATAATAGAACTTTTGTAACTAACCAAATTTGACCTCCTTTTTATAAATAAGATCTAGAAATGCATAAATTCTGTAATTTTCTTTTTATTATTCTGAATAATAATTAATGACACTGGACTAACTCAAAATTTGACTAGGCACCCAAACTAAAAAAACACAGGCTTATTCATAAGAGCAAACCCTCTTGAGCTCCAACCCTTCACAAGCTTGCAGCTGGGGAAAGATGGAATCAAATGGCCACTTTGGATCTCCCATCTTATACTAGTGTGTATTCTCAGCTTTGCTTCGTATCAGATGTAGGGGAATCAACACTCGATTATATCCTGAATCAATCACAGTTAACTTAGAATGACTAACATAAAACCTATTTGTAGTTCCACAGTCATCTTTAATCTACTGAACTGTATGAAAGCACAAGTTTGCTTCAGCTAGGTGAGGTTATTGGCTTATGTAGGCCAAAGGTATTGAGATTGACAATAGGGTTACCATGCTTTAATGCGCTTCTTGGTCTTGGGAATTTCTCATTTTAACAAAAAGACACTCATTAAACAGGGTATAGCATACCTTGATACATTCTAGCCTCAGTTCTTGTACTTCATCGTCTCTTTCTCAAATCCAATTGTAGGAAATTGCTTAGCATATTCCTCTACCTCATGCCTGATCTTTGCCATATCAGATTCAAAATCTTTCATGCTTGCTACAAAATCCTTCAACTTTGTTCCTAGCCCATCATAAAATAAAAAAAAGAAAGAAAAAGAAAATCAGTACTAAAAATCATGTGAAAAAAATGTCATTATCCTCTTTTTGTAATATAATCACCGGTCAAAAAAATCATGTGAAAATTAGGGTCCAGCTCTTAAATGTCATTGAGCATTTGGGCACAATGAAAAAATGAGGGATGTCAATAGGGTATCATGTTTAAACCTTTAGCAGCGGCTTTGACTTTCAAGGCAAGCTTAACAGAAACGTCAAAGAGCTCAGCAACCTTCTCAAAATCCTCTTCTACAAATCCCCTAGATGTAAGGGCTGGCGTCCCTGAGATTTTAAAATTGATAAAAGGTCAGACAAATCAACATAATTGCTTAACATATACAAAATAGGATTAGCAAAGAGGAGATGGTACCCATGCGGATACCACCCGGAACCATTGCAGAAACATCTCCTGGTACAGTGTTTTTGTTAGCTGCTATATGAACTAATTCGAGAACCTTCTCAACTCTAGACCCATCAATACCCTGAAAGAAAAATTTATATTTAACCGGTGCATGTGTATTTTTTCATAGTGAAAAGCCTTCAGAATGAAAAATACTCCGAAACAACTGCAGTATCACAATACACCGAATATAATGATGAAAGCAAAACTCAAAATTTAGAGTTCATGTTAGTAGAGTGATATCTAATTAACTAAAATAAAAAAACACAAGATTGGAAATAAAGGCTAATCGTAACACAAAACTTCCATAATGTTTCAAAGCCTAAGTAACAAATAAAAAAGAATGAGAACTCAGGTGATGAAATACCATCTGGTTACCTTGTTTTTCAAATTTACTAAAACCAAATGATTTTCAGTTCCGCCAGATACAATGTCATAACCCTTTTCCATCAAGCTCTGCAATGTGATGAGGTTTGATTATGATGCATGTTAATAGATCAGGTTATAGACTATAGTGCACTTGTGATGTAATGAAAGTGCATGCTCCACAATGGTGATACCTGAGCAAACCTTGAACAGTTGTTCAGAACTTGCTCTTGGTAAGCCTTGTACTCTGGGGTTTTAACCTGCACTTGAAATGAATGTGATAAGTTCTGGTATGTCCGTAAGGCTTCTAAGGGAGAGAATGGAGAAGTGAGTGCTTGGTTATAAAGCCATCCCAACTAGAACTGCAGTCAGAAAACTCACCTGTTTCAGTGCAACAGCCAAGGCTGTAATGGTGTGATTGTGAGGCCCGCCTTGAAGCCCAGGAAAAACGGAAGCATTGATTTTGTCTTCATAGTCATAAAATACCTTTGGAAAAAGAAACCACAACGGTTACTATTTGTAAAATTTCTAGCTGTTTGAAATGAGATTACATAAAGTGGGACATGAAGAAAGAATGAAAAAGTATTCAATGACATGTCAGAATTAGAGCGATTTCCTAATCTTAAATATCCAACTCACTTCTTGGCCCTGTTTGTTGACCTCTTTCAAGCCCCTTCTGAAGAAAATCATTGCGCCACGTGGTCCACGAAGTGACTTGTGTGTTGTGGTTGTTACTACGTCAGCATATTCGAAGGGAGAAGGAATAACACCACCTGCAACTAATCCACTGATGTGTGCCATATCTGCCAACATGATGGCCTTTTGCTTATCACAAACCTAAAATAGTTAGTTAAGAAGTGTGTTCTATCTGCAAAGTGGTTGATGTAAAAAGATAAAGTGTATTCTATAGATTCTGGTACTCGTCAAATTTCATTAATGATCACTTATTACCTTGCGAATGCGCGCATAATCATAAAGTCGTGCATATGCACTTGCACCAGCAACAATAAGTTTTGGACGAAAAAGCACAGCACTTTTCTCCAACTACAATGAAAATTGTCTTGTTAGAGTCAGTTTACCCTTATCCAGTCAAGAGGTCTTAAGACAATAAAGAAACTTCTAATCATAAAACTATTAGTAATCTTTCTTGATCAGCTCAAGTCAGTAATAATCAATTCAAAACCGATTAATCCGAGAGGAGCATGAGTCAACTCTAGGAAAAGAATCCGTACTTGATCATAATCAATATAGCCTGTGCTCTCATCTAATCTGTACGGCATTGTCTCAAAGAAAATGGACACTGCAGATATCTTCTTTGTATCAGTCTGCATTATTTTCAAACACCAAATAAAGTGTCAACTCAATGTATTTGAGAGAAAGCACGCTTGATAATACTTAAACCATGGATAAGGTGCTTCTTGCTTCACACGGGAGAAGTTATGGCTGAGTAGCACTTAATGTGCATCTTGGAGACATCCAGAATATGAAGTATAAAAAAAATAAACCAAGAATATTGAGTCACCGAATAAGTAGGACCAATATAAACTCATCCAAAAGTAACAGTTAATCTGAAATGGTGATTATAAGATGAAACAAGAAAAAATGGAGCACCTGGTAACCATGCGAGAGATGACCGCCGTGTGGGAGGTCAAGTGCCATAATTCTCTCATGAGGTTTCAGAAGCGCAGTGTAAACTTGAAAGTTAGAAGGGGACCCAGATAAGGACTGCACATTAACTAAAAAGAAAAAAAATACACCAATTAGCAAAGAGCAGATACTTGTCAAAAACAGATCGTCAGACATAGAGTCAAGTAACTTGTATAAACATGTTAAGCATTATAAATTTACCTCCCCATTTTGCAGGGTCCAAATTGAAGGCTTCTAGAGCACGTTTTTGGCATAACCGTTCGGCCATGTCAATGTACCTGGGAATACAAAAATGGTATTTCAAAGTCCAGAAAAATTTGCTCCAAAATGAACAATCAAAACAGTCCACACATCATACTCGTTTCCACCATAGTATCTAGCTCCTGGATATCCTTCACTGTACTTGTTGGTCATAACTGATCCAACAGCTTGCATGACGGACAAAGAAGTGAAGTTTTCAGATGGTATGAGCTCAAAACCCTGGACATACCAATGCATTGCACACTCATTTATGACCCTGAGGATTAATCCCAAACAGCTCCAAAATGCATATAAAGTAAATTCAAATGAATTATTAAAATGTAGCTGCACCTTCCACTGCCTGGCTTTCTCATGTTCAATAATGTCAGCGATCTCCGGATCCACCTCCTCCAGAGGAGCATTCAATTGCGCGGTCCACTGAATACGAAATCAATTGTATTAATAACGAAATCCTAACAGCCACGCACAAAGCCGTAGTTGGTAACTGATCTCGCTCAGATGCATAAAACCAGAACCAGCTTACTGTGATTCGAGATTTCTCCCTCCCGTCAACCGCAGCACTCGACATCGATGACTGCACGAATCAAATCCAAATTCAGTTCCTCATTTGTAAAAATTAATAAGAAGAAAAAAAGATAGAAATTGAGGAGGAAGAAGATAGATGACGCGCGCACCATGAAGCAGGATGAAGAAGCGGCATTGGAGAAGAGAGGGCGGAAAGCGAGCCTGCGGAGCGCCATCGCCATGTCTGGATCGGAATCTTTGGCTTTGGTGCGATTTGTTTTGTATGTCGAGGTGGGTGATGAATCTGATGATTGAGATGTCTCAGAACATGTCTGTCTTATCTATTCCACGAAAACATGTCTTAAAACATGTCCAAGATTTCTAACATTTTCTATCTATTCATTCTACACACAAAAATTTGTTCAATACAAAATATTTCCCAATCAAATCACCGCAAAAATTTATATGTTGTCTATATTTCTTTTTATTTTACTATTTTAAATTTATTGAAACAAAATTGATTTCTAAGTTCTTGCAAAATTATATTTTTCTCAAAAATAATTTCCTCAATCCAAATACCCTTTAAGCCATATAAAAATATTAATTTTATATTATTTGTATCTCTAAATTAAAAATTTTGTACCCCCAATAAAATATTTTGTACCCTCATTTAGTTAAAATTATTTCAATATAAATAAAATTATGTCAACATAATTCAAATTACTTAATAAAACTCAATTTAGTCTATAATACACCAAAATAAATTGTAAATATGAAACTGACCTACTAATTTGATATTAAAAAGATAACAAATATTAAAAAAATACAATCAAATCTCTTTCCCAATTCCCATGTTCTTCGACGGTCGGAGCGCTGCGCCATTCTGATTCAGCCTCCTCCGTGCGGCGTGCGGCCACCAGTCCACCACATATAGAAAATTCTAGCGATAGCTGCTCTAGCCACGCTACCTCCGGTCCTGCGCGCGGTCACCACCTCGCCTCGCACGCCTCCAGTGCCAGCGCAGCAACGTAGATTTGAGCGATTGAACCAGCGATTGCTTTTTGTCTTCCCTTCTTGTCCAACGGCCGACACAGGACACGGCCGCCTCTCTTCTTCGCTTCTCGGAAAGAAACGCACAGCTCGGCTTCTTCTACCCGATTCCGCCCAGGTCAGTTTTTGATAGCTTTTATCTTCGTGTATTCTTTATTTCTTTTGTCTTCTATTATCAATTTGTCCATGAAATTGGCTGCAGACTGCTTAGGTCAGTTAAATGATTGTTTTGTTTTTATTGTAGACAAAAATAGGATCCCTGTAAAATGTAGACAAAGAAAATTCCAGCTTAGGACCGCCTAAAAGCTCAAGCCGTATTCTGCTCATTTGAATCGTTTGATTTCGTGTTTTTGGCACATCTGATGTTATTCATTTTTGGTTATACAGATCAGTTGAGTAATGCTTTGCAAAAAAAAGATCAAGACATTATTAATGCCATGACTCTTGTTTCCTCAACGAAAGAGCTGCTACAGAATTTGAGAAATGATGGATGGGAAAACTTTCTTCATACAGTGACTTCATTTTGTGCAAAAAATGGCATTGAATCTCCTAATATGGATGATTATTATGTTCCGTATGGAAGGGCAAGGCGATTCTTTAAGAAAGTCACAAACATGCACCGATTTCGAATTGAGATATTTCTGAGTGTCATTGATTTGCAACTTCAAGAGCTTAACAATCGGTTTGATGAAGTGAATATGGAGTTGCTTACTTGCATGGCGTCTTTGAACCCCGCGAAATCTTTTGCTGCTTTTGATATACAGAAAATTTTTAGACGTGCTGAATTTTATCCCAATGAGTTCTCTACGGTGGATCATATGAAACTTCATTTTCATCTTCAGCTGTATATAAATGACTTGAGGAATGATGTCAGATTTCAGCAAGTAGAAGATCTAAGTGGCTTATCTTGCATAATCGTTGAAACAAACAAACACAAGACACACAAAGAAGTGTATTTGCTCCTAAAGCTAGTATTGATTCTTCCGGTGGCAACAGCAAGTGTGGAAAGGGTGTTTTCAGCAATGAATTTTGTGAAGAACAAGTTGAGAAATAGTATGGGTGATCAACTATTGAACGATAGTTTAGTAACCTTCATTGAAAATGTTATTTTCTCACATGTTACTGATGAAAGTGTACTATGTCGTTTTCAAAATATGAAAACTCGACAAACCAATTTGTAAGGTATTTTGAACTCAGAGATCATATGTAATTTTTTGTACCCCCGGAGTAAAATTCCTGGCTCCGCCACTGCCTCTATGCATGTGCATTAATCTCCGGAGGATCAATTGAGAATCTTTTAATGGTATATGCTAATGGTTTTAGTACATTTTCATATTTAAAAAATAAAGCCAACTTAATTTGATAACGATACAAGTAAGTGGTATTTGATAACTTACAATTATTCGACTTAATTTATACTTCACTTAATTCTTGACCAATTGACGGTTTACACTAATGATTTTATTATATTTTCATATTTGCATGTTATTTTAGGCTTTGTTGCATACGTTAGAAAAAAGGGGAGTTTTAATGGTAAAAATATTAGAAAAAAACATATTGCAACAGACGAAGCACAAAAGCTGCCCACACACTACCCAAGCGATGACATGTTAACCGCGCGTGATGATGTGGCCAATTTGTATACGTATCACCAATAAAAATGAAGTCAAAAAGTTGATTAGAAGGAGGCTGAGTTTAAAGTGTTTTAAATTCTTCACAGCGCCCTATAGTTTTCAAAAATCTGACTTTCATACTTAATAACTTTCAAGAAAAATATCTTCTGTGTCAGAGGTTTGAATTCAATGATTCAAGATGTGTTGAAAAGTGAAAAAAAGATCTACAATGTACGTTTGAAAGTGAAAGACATAAATGATCTATATTAAGTAAATCCTAAGATATCAGGTGCAACAGTAAATATTATGTCTTACTCTCAGGTCCGGCCCTGACGTTGGGCGGGGTGGGCAACGGTCCGGGGGCCACTCAGGGCCGGGGCCTGACTCTTCATCTTGAATCGAGACTTTATTTTAAAAACTCAACTCCATAGTGAGAATCGAACTAGCGCGTAACAAATGTGTTGAATAACTTTATTACGACTGCACTAGCGGGATGTGTTCCAGCAAGGCCGCGTGGAAGGAAGAAGAACTGCGTGCTCGGCCAGTGCGCGGTAAGGAGTCCAGTTCGGCTTATTAAGATTGCGATTTTTAGATTTTTTTTCTCTTCCTACTTATTCCCTTTTCAAAATGTGCATGCTTATGAAATATGAGAACACAGTTAACTTTTAGTGGGGGTGGAGATTATCACATTTTTAATAGGATCTTGAGTCTTTTTATTATTTATATATTTTCTTTTTGTTTGAGTCATATCTCATAACATGTTATAATATGGAAAAGTTTTGGATAAATCTAAGCTTTGCAAGATGTTTACTACTTCATTCTAGTGATTTTATTCCATGCAAATTCTTATAAGTTTATATGGTTTAGTCAAATAACTTGGTTGAGACCTTGTAAAGCTTCGAGAAGTCTTGCAAGATCGTGTTGATATTTGGATTGAAGTAATCCCTAATAGTTTTATCTTTGAATGACCTTATTTGAGTATTGCATATGAGTTCATGTCATTTAAATATTTTTCAGAATTTGTGTGGTATAAGTTATCTATCTTCTCTTGAAGGCACGACTTTATAAAAAAACTCACGATCAAAGGTCATTAAAAATCCGAAAGTGAAAAGTTTCAAAAAAAATTTAAAAAAAAAGCCTTGTTTGATAGAGTTGTAAAAAAAATCTTGTATTCTCCCTATAACTAAAGTTTAAATTATTAAGCTCCTTTAAATATGAGCTTCTGTCATAAGCCTCCATCTGATATCCCGTTGATGTGGAGCGAAACCACAGTTTGAATATCTACGTATTTCCCGTTTGGTGAAGGACAGGAGGTAGTTTTGTGCATAACTAGTAAACCATGCTCACCCTTGTTCATATATTTGACATTGTTATTACTGATTATTTTTAATAAGAGCTTATATATGTGAAGGCAGGTGTGTATGGGTAGATATAGGTTGATGATAATGATTTTGCCTTCACCATGATTATTTGTTCGAATCTTGTATTTGAGTTAAGTTACAAATTTGAATGGTGAATTGAAAGCAAGGTGAGGATACATTAGAACTTAACTATAGAAGGGTAGACATGTATTTACTGTGATGCCTTGAGTTTTATTGCTTGCTCGAGGACAATCAAGAATAAGTGTGGGGTATTTGATGAGATTAAATTATTAGGATCATAGGTCGTTCTTCAGTTATTTGATGGTTTTTGGTAGTTTGTGTATTTAGGCTGATTTTGTATCTTAATACGACAACATGCTAAAAAGAGGTAGTTTAAGAGCAAAAGACGGACAAAAACGGATGAAGCATAAAATTTGACTCAGCAGCTGGCCGAGCGCGGGGCTGAGCACATGGCTCAATAAGCCTAGCACGTGGCTGAATCAGCCAAGCGCGAGGCTAGATTTGCCCTTGGCAAGCCGCATTTTTCTAATCCGAATCTATAGAACAGGGCTATCTTTCGAGGGCCATAACTTTCACATCCAAAATCGGATTTGAGTAATTCAACTTGGCATGGAATTAGAAAACAAATATCTACAATTTCCATAAAAAAGTCAATGTTTAATTCATGATGGATTTCTGCCAGCAGGACGGATTATTTTGAAATTTGGCTCTTAATCCAAATAGAATTTCTCTTCAGCCTAGAAGTCCAAATCCAACAATATTCTCTGAAGATGTTCATCAGAAGCTCTGCATTAATTGTTTCTTGAAGCCTAAGCTACTAATGTTTATATATAGAGAGCTTCAAGAGAGAAAAAGAGAGTCATGTAGGTGCATCCAACCAACCATGGTGCGTAACTTTAGAGGAGCAGTGGAGAACAGTAAGGGAGAGCGTTTCGGAGAGTTACAGAGTCATTTTGTAAGGTCTTTCTTTATTAAACTGGTTATGTAATTTCTTATGGCCATACTTAGCTAAATACCTTGTGTAGTTCAGGTGTTATGACTTGTGAATCATTATTATGAGATATTTGAGCTTTACAAATTCCAATTATGATGTTATGTTTACTAAATTTTATCCTTATGAATGTTGTTCAATAGCACAGCTTGACAACTTATGTTACCTTACAATTATTCTACAGTTGATGAGTCAATACCAATTAGTTGAGTGGCAAATAAATTGATATCTGTGCATGTTTATGTAGAGTTAGAGCCACTACCGATTAGTCAAGTGGCAAATAAATTGATGCTTGTGCATGTTTATGTAAACATACTTTAGATTGGCTAAGGCCTACGTATCTAAATTAAACTTCCTACCATAGTAGCAAAATTGCATATGTCTTTTGTTAGGCTAATAACTTAATTAATGCATGTTAAACATATATAATTCATATCAATGGCTAAAAGATATATGAATATAGAGTAAGAGCAATTATTTGCATCCGGTCACATTGCTGCATAATAATAATGGAGTGGTTGATAGGTGATTTATATTTTTTTGAGTTTAATTCAATATTAGATTTTCATCATTAGAATTAGTGATCAACAACCTCACAAGTCAAGTCATCTGTGCTACATGTTTATCTTACTGATCTTTCTACTTTAGTATGCAGGTTGAGTAACTTACATTAATCATACTTATATGAAACCTTCAACTTTTGAGTCTTTTCTTTATCAATAACTAATTACTAATGTGACAGGAACTTAGTTCTTATGGATCGACCATGAACTTTTTGCTAGCTAGTGAGCTTGGAGATTATAAATTTGTTTTCATAAGACACCTCAATGACGGTAATATCAAAGAGCTTCCTAAGAGAGAAATCCTAATTTTATAAGTGTTCAGACTTGGAATTACATTGTATAAAAAACGTCTCTCTTACTCATTGAACACAAACTCTCCGGGATGTCTCCTCTCTTCTCAAGTCCAAATTTCCTATGAGATTTTTCTCCCGAAGTTAGTAGCGTGGCAAGATGAACACTTCCACACTGAAGAAGCAAGTAAGGTTTGTAAGGATAGTGCTTTCTTATCTCTAGTTGTGTTCTTTCAAGACCATGCATGACTAAATTCTCTTGTATGGTTCGGATCAGGGGCGGATCCAAAAAAAATATTCAGAGGGGTCAATTATCAACTATTGATACTCTATAAGTATATATAAGGTATATTTTATATTTTACAGGGGTCATTTTGATTTTAAGAGGGTTAACTATAACATTTTTTGAACTTCATGACCTAAAAATACAACGTATAATGATAAAGAATTTTTTTTTGAGCGGGGTCATCTGACCCCACTCACTAAACCATGCATCCGCCACTGGTTCGGATTAATTAACTTGTGAACATTTTGTCGTGGGATTATAGTTCTTCACTAAAATTCATTTTAGGTATGTGTGTTTATTGAGCTTGCTTTCAATGAATGTTTTTCTTACATAATAGCCTAATAATCTATATTTTTTCATTCAATGTATTGCTGATTTAAATGTGAAGG
>NQLW01000088.1:222654-262415 GCA_002312845.1 Kalanchoe fedtschenkoi
CCAATCCCCATTATCTCATATCAACATATCAAAGAACACATATATGCATCTCATGCCAAGTCATCATCCTAACAACCACTTCACATATGGATCAACAGTAAGCAAGATGATGACTTAATCAACACATATAACAAGAGAAATATTAAATCAAGAGAAGACACCAAGATTTACGTGGAAAACCCCTTGCGGGAAAAAACCACGGCGACGGCAAGCAATCCTCTATCAGATGAAGAATATAAGAGGTGGGAGCCAACAAGGATGGGAAGTGAAGATATTATTAGCTTCATGTGATGAGTACATTGATCATTTTATTTTGTGCTTGTCATTGCACATTTTAATTAAAGTTTTTGTAATCCATGTATTCTTAAAACTCAATAATACTCACATATTTGTTAAAATTGTGTATTTTATTTCTTATTATAAGGAGTTACAATGAAGAGTCCGATCGACATTCCACGCACATGAATATTTTTAAAAAATACGTTATAGTTACAACTTGTATTAATATAAATGTTCAAACATGCAATTTTGTATTAATACATTTATTATCAAGTTTCATATTTTACGTTGTTATATTTATATGATGACCTAATGTGATAATGTTGCAATGCAGAACTGTATTTTGTGGAACAGATTTTATAGTTTAAAAATGATATAGTTATTTTCAAATGGGACAAATTCTAATTTTAAATCATTTTTACTCTTTCTATTCGATTTTTTTTCTATGGCTAGAAAATTGCCAAAATGATGGAGAATTTTTGATCGAAAAATGGCAAAAAAAATCAGAGATCAGGAAGCGCAAGCTCCCGGATAATGTCAAATAACACTGATTACAAAATTACTGCAAATTAGTCACAAAACTGTCATAGCACAATGTGACTGAAAAATTGTGCTTCATTGCAAATGTTCACAAATTTACCACAGATACAGACCGACCTTTGTGACTCGAAACTGAACGAAATATTAGATGCCAAATGATTGAAAAATTGATGGAAAATATAATTGGCGGCGCCGCTCCGATCAAAATTTTGATCAAAATTGATGTGTTTTTATAATGTATTAAAACCAAATGTCATTATTGTTAAACTAACCTCACAACTAGGACTCACCTACACTCCGCACCCTCGTTTCATTTACATGAACTCATCTCATGAGAAATTCCAATCAACCCATTTCCATCAACATGCGTTGCTCTTACCATCCTTTAGCCTCCGTTTGGTAGCATGTATTAGAAACAGAATGGTATTATCAATACCATGATGATGTCTTTAGTTCAGAATAAGAATACGTATTAATAATGTAGGCTGAAAAATTTTACCTTTGGAAACTCCGTATTAATAATATTTCCATATTAATAAGAATATGTATTAATAATACGGTGTCCCAAACGTGCACATAAAACTTGGATGAGGTCGCCTTCATTACTAAGGTTCATAACCTTACCACATTTAACAAAATATGATATTCCCTCAAAATGCTTTTTATTTTATGTATACGAAAAATCGAATCACATTTTTATATGAATAAATTTTTTATGCAATGCATCATCTTCTTAAAATAGTAAAGGATGAAACACTAGTCCTTCAATATCGCACTCAAATGTGCCCCGTCAGTTGTCATGTATATCATGTAGTGAAACTCCATACGTAATATCTTTTTCCAATTTCATTTAAAGCTCTGACTTCTTTACTATTAATTATAGAGAGAAAAACTTCGTAAAAAATCACTTACTTTTGGATAAAATCATATAATTAAATGTCTTATTTTAATCAAATTGTCATACTCTTGTTTTATAGAATGCATAATAATATTAAATTACAATATATTTACATTTAAACTAGTTATCTACATCATTTCACGAAATTGCATTGTGTTTATTCATAGCTATAATTCCTTTATTAACTAATGTACTCGTCCAATAAATCAAAAATTAGAAGAAGTCCGCTAAGTTTAAAATGTGATTTCAGTGAATGTTTGACTCTTGTTATTTCAATGAATGTATAAAAATATTTTTATACAATTAAATTAAATTATATTTAACAGAAATGAATATTAAGTGTTGGATACACTTTAGAATTTCAGTATACAACTCACAAATCACCTATATTTTTAAGTGAATTCCGCATATCTATGTATTCCACCGACAAAAAAAAATAAAAAAATGTCATAATCACAATTTACAATGTATACACATTGAAATGGATTGGGATTGGATTGATTTTCTCTAATTACATGTAAAATTGAAATTGATTGATTCAAATACTTATCGTTTGTTTTAAATGACGGTCTATCTTATTCCAGTGTCATTCTCAAAACTGGTGTTTGTCCAGTTGTATGCTCACGGGAATGCTCCATCTGTCGATTCTCAATTCAACACTGGTTTTAAACATAAAATCCAATCGCCGTTTGAAATCACAATTCTCAAAAATTTACCATTTCTGAAGAAAAAAAATCCAATTTACAATGTATACGTATGGAAATGGATTGGGAATGGGATTAAAGTCCTCTAATTACATGAAAACCGGAATCGTTTGATTTTCGAGTCCACATACGACGTGTGAAATGGATTGGGATTCATTCCCGAATATAGAATTAGAAATAAATCACACACACATTCATATTCACTCTTAATCACAATTAGAATATAATACTTGCGAAAAAAAAAAGAAAATACTCAGACTAGGTGGAAAGAAGCAAAATCAATATAAGTACATTCACAGAACCAGAATCGATCACACCGCATTAGCCGCTCCCGGAAACCTAGACACCGATCTTCATGGCCGCCGCCGCAGCCGACACGTCGCTCGAATTATCCGCCGCCGCGGCCGACGACTTCAGCGACGATGAGAATTCGACAGTGGAGCAAGTCCGGCTGACCGTGTCCACGAAAGACGATCCGACGTTGCCAGTGTACACGTTCCGCATGTGGTCCCTGGGGCTCGTCTCCTGCGTGCTGCTCTCCTTTATCAACACCTTCTTCTCCTACAGGGCCGAGCCGCTCACCATCACCATGATCTCCGTGCAGATTGCCACGCTGCCCATCGGGCGCTTCATGGCGCGGGCCCTGCCCACGCGGATGTTCCGGGTCGGGTCCTGGGAGTTCTCGCTCAACCCGGGCCCCTTCAACATGAAGGAGCATGTGTTGATATCCATCTTCGCCAATGCCGGCTCCGCGTTCGGCGGTGGAGGGGCGTACGCAATTTCCATTATTGATATCATTAAGGCCTTTTACATGCGTAAGATTTCGTTTCTGGCGAGCTTCCTTCTGGTCATCACTACACAGGTTCATTTTTTTCATCCCTTCCCCTCATAATCATATCTATCATCTTGTATTTGTGTTTCTTTGAAAAGTTGACGTCTTCATTTATCGACAGGTTTTGGGATATGGGTGGGCTGGTATTATGCGCAAGTATGTGGTTGATCCAGCTGAGATGTGGTGGCCGAGCAGCTTGGTGCAAGTGTCTCTGTTCAGGTACCCATTCATGATATATAACCACTGATCTGCCAGTAAGAGATGTCACTTGTGCTTGCTATGGTGTTAATTAGCTAGATTAGTAGTAGTAGTGTGGCTTCAGGGGTTTACAAAGCTCTGTTTAGGTTTCAATACTTATATGTATGATTTGTGAACTGATTATATTGAACTTGTAGCGCATTGCACAAGAAGGACAACCAAAGAATGTCGAGGGCCAAGTTCTTTGTCATTGCGCTAATATGCAGCTTTGCATGGAGCTTCGTCCCACAGTACTTGATGCCAGCCCTAACATACTTTTCCTGGATATGCTGGGCCTTTCCCAACTCTGTCACAGCTCATCAGCTTGGTTCAGGTTTGAGAGGATTAGGTTACGCCGCCTTCACACTTGATTGGTCAGTCGTGGCTTCCTACTTGGGAAGTCCTCTAACCACCCCATTTTTCGCTATTCTCAATGTGATCATTGGATATGTTTTATACATCAATGTTGTTATGCCGGTTGCTTATTGGGGACTGAACCTGTACGGGGCGCACAAGTTCCCTATACTCTCCTCGGGTTTGTTTGATGGGGCAGGACAGCAGTTTGATGTGAAGTCTGTGGTGAACCAGCACTTTGAGCTGGATATTGAAGCTTACGAGAAAAAAGGGCCTGTTTACTTGAGTACGTTTTTCGCCATCTCGTACGGATTGGGATTTGCTGCCGTTGTGGCCACGCTTACTCATGTAATCCTCTTCAATGGCAAGTAAGTAGAACCGTATATGTACAAAACAAACCTGTTTGATATGCATGTAATGAGAGCACATTATATATATATATGTGCGTGTGACGTTTTATTTTGTAATGAACAGGGAGATATATAAACAATACAAGGGTTCAACAAGTCGGAAAATGGACGTACACACTAGACTAATGAAGAAGTATAAGGACGTACCAACTTGGTGGTTCCATACCTTGATGGTGCTCTCGCTAGCCCTGTCGTTGGTGCTCTGCATTTTCATGAAGGATCAAGTTCAGCTGCCATGGTGGGGTCTCATATTTGCGGCAGGAATGGCATTTACTTTCACACTCCCAATCAGCATCATCACGGCCACCACAAATCAGGTTACTACTGACTGTACTCTCCTTATAGTTAAAACTTAGTTCAATAAAATAAAAACCCAACAGTAACGTAACTGACAGAGTTGGAATTTTCATATAATGATGGCATGCAGTCTCCAGGGCTCAACATTATCACAGAGTATGTTATGGGATTGATTCTACCTGGCAGGCCGATTGCCAACGTCTGCTTCAAAACATACGGATACATTAGCATGGCACAGGCACTTGCATTTCTGAACGATTTCAAACTTGGGCATTACATGAAGATTCCTCCAATTTCTATGTTCATCGTCCAGGTCTGGCTTTACTTCATTATTTTGTAAATAATCATACCAACAATATATATAATGATGATTCGACAGAGATTGATGAGTTTGATTTTCTTGTTTCTGGAATTAACTGCTGACCCAGACGGTGGGGACAATTTTGGCTGGAATCATAAACGTGATTGTGGCGTGGTGGATGCTGACAAGCATCCCCAACATCTGCCAAAGGGATGTCCTTCCAGAAAACAGCCCCTGGACCTGTCCTGGCGACCATGTCTTCTTCAACGCATCAGTGATCTGGGGTTTGATCGGGCCAACTAGAATCTTTGGAAAACTTGGGTACTACAAAGGCCTAAACTGGTTCTTCCTGATTGGCTCATTGGGACCTCTCATCATCTACCTCCTCCACAAGGCATTCCCTAAACAAGAATGGATCCCCTTAATAAACCTGCCAGTGCTACTGGGGGCGACCGGAGCAATGCCTCCGGCAAGCCCCGTCAACTTCAACGCGTGGATCATTGTGGGCGTTGTGTTCAACTACTTTGTTTTCAAGTACAGAAAGGGGTGGTGGACTAGGTACAATTACGTGCTGTCGGCGGCCATGGACGCTGGTCTCGCATTCATGAGCGTCTTACTCTATTTCTCTTTGCAAATGTGGGAGAAGAATTTGACATGGTGGGGAGCAAGTGAGAATTGCCCTTTGGCAGAATGTCCGACTGCCAAAGGGATTCTGGTTGATGGGTGCCCTCCTACAGTCTGATCCTCCCGACCTCATGCTCTCTACATACATTAAAAAGTTGGGTTGGGTGGTGTTGTTATGATTTTATAAGTCAATGGACTCAGATGGATACAATACAGGTATGGCTAACAATATTAGAATCTTAAGTTCACACCCACAAAAAAATAATAATAATAAATAAATATTATTATTATGATACTGTACATACTAGTATACTGATGATAATTAGGAATGGCAATTCAACCGTAACCGAACCGTAACCGAACCGTAACCGAACCGGTCAACGTGGATAATAACCGAGTTGACCACGTCCGCGGTTAAAACCGTAACTGAACCGAAAAAAATTGGACGGGTAGGTTAAGGGTATGGTATTTGCCATACCCGACCCGACCCGACCCGATTATTTAAATTAAGTAAGACATTTAATTATCACTACAAGAAAAATGCATATAATTAATAGAGTAAAAATGATCAAAAAAGAATTTGTCACATTTATTAGTATATGTGACAATTTGTTGTGACGATTCATGATTCGTCAATTATATATTCTATATAATTGATGAATTCTTCGTTAAGTGTACCTTTCGTCACAAAAAAACCCCTTTTTTGCACCAACAGTTGAAGCTATTTACTATAATTGACCAAAATATTCATAAATTATTGTTCGTCATTTCTATTTTTATTATAATTGACAAATTATTCGTTAACTATAACATTTGTCACAAAAGATTCTATCTTTTGGCGGCTTGGCGCCAATACCCGCAGGCTAGATAATTATTATAACCGATAAACAAGTTCGTATTTAATTTTTGTCAATTATGTGTTTTATAATTGACAATTTTTTTTGGATAAAGTAATGTTCATTACAAAAATTCTATGTTTGGCAATAATACATGCAGACTAATTATCATAATTGAACAAAGTGTTCATAATTTGTTTTTCATAAAATATAAATGTGCAAAATTTATATAGTATTAGTCATATTAATTTTGTCGCCTTTTAATTGATAAATAAACACAGTAGAACGTAGTTTTAGTGTTTTTGTAAATGACAAAAATTGAGTCTTATTTATGACAAACATTTATTGTTTTTAATTGACTTATATATATATAAGAAGTTGTGGCTGTTTATCATCATCTACTATGAGTGTAATGATTCGATTTTGTTCGATTTTACAAAAAGAAAAAAATGAACCGAACCACTTCATCAGTTTTATTTTTGTCAAACTGAATTGAGCCGTGTAAGTAGAGAAATCAAAGTAAACTATTGTATCGATTTAATTTCAATTTAGTTTGATCATATATGTGAGTTTTTATGCAAAAAAATTAAAAATATATTCTATTAAAAATTGCAAGCTAAAGAGGCGTTCAAATCTTGACAATCTATAGAAGTACACAAATTTTCAGTACTGTTTTTTATGCAACTTTCCAGTTTAATAAAATTAAACACTAAGAGAAACATAAATAAAGACATAAGGTGTGTAACATTCATGAATACAAAACAAATACATTACATGCGAGACCGATTAAACACTAGACATAAACATGAAAATCTCACACAAACATAAATAGATTATAACCATTCATCTTCATCACATGTGAGACTCATTAAACCTAAGTTTTTAAAATTTACAAGTGTAATACTTTGTATCTTAATTTAAATAATTGGAGTTCATATGTATTTAATTAAATGGTTTTACTATTATTATGATTTTATTTGGTTCGATTCAATTTATATCTAAAAATCTAAAATCGAACTGAAGTGTTTGATTTTTTCATTGCTTCAAAATGTAAACAATTGTTTATTCAACAAAAATTAATGATTCGGTTCGATTCAATTCAATTTATCATTTTGACCATACACCCTTACAATATGTAAAAGACATATTGATTTAGAATACACAAACAAAATTGCAGGACAACCTAAAATACAAGCAATGGCGGCAATATCCAATCTATCTCAAACACTTAAATAAATATTATAACGAAAATTTCATTATCCCGCCAACAATTTCATCGTCCCTCCAATGATTTTCTGCCCTCTCCATCGCCCACCCTCCTTCCCTCACCGTCCTCGCTACCTAGTCTCTTCCACGCAGCCTCCTCTCTCATTCTCTCACCCTCCCGACTGCCTCGTCTGGTCTCGTTTCAACTCCAAAGCAATCAAAAGCCAAGCCGAAGTAAACCAATAGCATGTCCTCTCTATCTCCCTCGGTTTTCCTTTTCCAGTCCCTACCTATTTTTGATCTCCCTTTGCACAACTCGTCTGATTCTTGCACAGCAGCCGGAATGGCGGATGACGACTCCAGATCAAGTTCCTCTGGGTACTCCTACATCTGCAGCTTGATTAGCCTTACGATCAATACCGAGATGCGCTATGAAGGCAACTTTGATTTCGATCTTACTGTAATATTATTTCGAGCTTGTAACTCTGACCTCAAAGCTTGAGTTAAGTTGAAGTTGCAGATAATGTGTTTGATGATTTGTCTCTTACATTTTGTTTTTGGGGTTTGTGTTTCTTTGATTTTGGTTTATAATATTTAGATGGGGGATTTGGAGATTAGATGAGATTTGAGCTGTGGATAATGTGCAGGTTGTGTTTCTGAGATTGAATTGTGTTGCTTTTGTGTGAAGTTATTTGTTTGATTTGTTTTTCATGTTCAGGGTTTGTTGGTATGGGTGGTTGGGTTCTGGTCTGGCTGCCAATACTTCAGATCTAAGGCAAAGGTTGAATCCTTTTATCAATTTTAATGCTTGAAACTCATGGATTCTTTTTGTTGGTTGCATCAATTAGTTAAAGAATTAGATGATGTGACTATTCCTGACGTACAGATTGAATTGACAAGTCGATTATGCTAATATTAAGTCTTCTCATGAACATCATAAGCTGGCTAAGGAGTTTTCTATCCTTTATCTAATTGCTGCTGGTTTGTGTTTTGGCCCTTGGATATTAATTAGTATCATTGTCTTTTTAGAGATATAAAACTTAGTTTAGGTATTTCCAAACATTGTTATAAAGAAAAACTAAACGAGCGGGCTATTCTCCTCATTCGTGACCAATGATAATACTTTTGGTTTTTCATATGTGAGATCGACTGTTGGTTAAATGGTTAACCGTGGTTAAACCGAAATCCGACGGGGATGGGGATGGTTTTGAGTTTTCCATACCCGAGCGGTTATGGTGCGGGTATGGTTTTGATATGTCTCGAGACGGATAGGGTATGGTAATACCACTAACCGCCCCGAACCCGCCCCGTTGCCATCCCTAATGATAATGATGCAAAGTTTTAGATGGATAGATACGGCCCATGACCGCCACACCGCGGACATGACTTGTGGAGTTCCGAGGAGCCTGTCTGGCAGGCCTCCGCCGCCGTGGGCGGTCCACTTGTCCGCCTGTGCACACACCACACGGTCCAATCGCCTCTTCTTCGCCCCCACACCGCTAACCTGCCTCGTCATCTTCTCTTTTACTCAGCATATTCAAATCCTTGCTTTCAAAGGCAGTCAACCCGACCCACGTTTTAAGTTTTGATGGCGCTCATCACTCTATATAAATAAACCCCCACCACCGTATACATACTAAGAAAAATACAGAGAGAATCAAGCAGAGAGGCCAGGAAGTGCGGCCTGAGGCCGCGCGCTGTGTGGCACCATGGAAGCCCATGCCCCCCCTATGATAGATAGATGCATGGAGGGGTTGTTTGGGTCGATGGTGCCACGCTGCGTGCGTCTCAGACCATCAGCTCTTCAAAAACCACCAACTTAACTTATGTTGTTATACGGAGCTCACTGCAGACGGGTAGCTGAAGTTGAAGACGTACGTCGTGGTTTGTACTATGCACGTCGCATGGCATATTCCAAAAGTCGTAAATGCCCCCACCCCTCTTATATTTGAAATGATGCTCTCTATAACTATATATCCAGATAATAATACTACCATATGATTATCAACGTAACGGCTACTTTTAACTTGCTGTAGGTGAGACTGTTTCATATCCATCCCATCCACGCTGACACTGTTCATTTGGATTCAAGTAATTTGCTTTATTTTAATTTATGCCAGATATTTATTCAATTTGGTTAATTCTGTGTGCATGAAGAGGTTGATTGACTACTAAGGCGGGACTGATACTGGAGCTAGCTAGAAGACTTCATCCTCCGCACTAATCCAACTTTCATTTTTAGGATATTGTTTCTAAATACTGTGACTCGCCAAGTTGACACATTTTGACGACGACAAGGTGTTTGATAGGCTCACAAGGCTCTTCATTCGTTTGTTTTTATTTGTTAAAATCTTTTTGCTGCCCTAGGATCACAAATAATGTGATTTTTTTTCAAATTTGACGTTTTTCGCTCGTTTGCTATTATATGTGAATCCCCTCTTCATTTTTTATTCAATCTGACATTTTCGCTATTCAGAAGTGTTAATAGTAAACATGTTACCGCTGATTATAAACACATCTTGTTCTTCTTCACTGATAGGTGATGATACTGGTGATGGTGACGTTGAAGCTGCTAGTGATTTACAGTGCAATAGCTAGTGGCTTTAATCCAGAGATGACTGCAGGAAACTCAGTTCCGGAAATGGAAGCAACAAGCCAGATCAAAACTATCATGGCGAGGACGAGCACGGCCAGCGCCGCGAGCGTGATGGAGAGGCAGAGTGAGAGGAGCAAGGAGGATGAAGTGAAGACGAAAGCAAGGCACAAGAAAGAACAAGGTGTTAACCTAGTGGTACTGAGTGTTGTCTAACAACCCCAAATTTCGTGTGTTCAAACTCTGTTGGTACAAGGTGGAGAGTGTGCGGCCCTGACTCCGAAGGAGAAAATGGGGAACAACTATTGATCCATTTATATATAAAAAAAAAGGCGCAAGAGGAAGACCGCCCACAAGATCTTCTGATCGAAGTTGTGCTTCACGCCCAACATACTCAACCTGGTGGTGTGTGTAGTTATAGTTCGTTCCTTTGATTAACTTAGGGCATCTCCATTGAAACAAATCAAAAAGTTGGTTTGTATCATGCCACGTCAGATTTGTGTCATGCCAACTCAACGTTGTCATAAATTTCTTTTTCACAAACCTAAACTCCCATTGAAATAAATCTCTCACACCTCTGTTCATGGGACCCACATGTCATATTATACTTTTTTCCCATTTTCTCATATTATATTAATTAAATCTTTTCTAAATTCATTAAATATTTAATTATTTATAATTATTAATTCATATTACTTTTTTTTATATTTATATGTTAAAAAATTTAAATAATAAAATATTTCATCAAACCATAAAAATAATAATGTATTAAATGTAACATTAAATTTAAATAAATACCATATACAGCGTTTTTAAATGAAAAGCGCCGTATAAGCTAAATTCACGAATCGCTTCGTCTGCACGAAGCGGTGTTGTGACAGAAAGCCACGAACCAACTTCCACATCGAAACGAAGCGGTTCGTGACCTGACACAAATCTTCTCACGAAGCTTCAATGGGGATGCCCTTAGATGAAGCTGGCGGTTTCTCTTCTGAGCTATGTATGGCTCTCTCACCTGAGCTTGATGAATCTGAAGAGAGTTGCTTGTCTCTACTTATATAGACAAGTGTAAACAGTGTGGATATGGATAGAATTGGATGGAGAAAAGGTGTAAAGATGTTAGAAATTCTTAGGACATCATCAATAAGAATTCGTTATGTGTTGCATTGAAAAGTCAAAATGATATGTGATGATTTACTATTTGTTTCGTTTTTTTTTACTTATCAGTGCGACACGTGATGAATTTTTATTGATGATATCTACCGCAATATGATAAGTTCAATCCACCCAAAAATTACTAGTGAAAAAGCTACTCGTTGCTGGTTGATCAACAAGTGATCTTCAATCATGCAATAAGTGCAGATGAGTACTGTCGTTTTAAACCAAGTTGTTTAATTAATTTTAAGTTCAGCCCAATAAATAATGGTCCGATATTGTTGATGAGTTAACGCATGAAAATATATTGTTGTCCTCCTTTTTTTTTTAAATTTGATTAAAGGTGGGAAATTATGATAAAAATATTAAAATATCTTTTATTTTGATAATTTTTTTTCACATTTTCATTAATTTTTCTTCCCCTAATTTTTTTGTCAGCCAAACAAAAGAATCCCTCCATTTTCTATTTAATTTTCTTTCCCTCAAATTTTCTTTATATCAAACACAACATATGAGGATAAAATTTGATATAAAAATGTTATAAATTAAATTTTTTTATTTTTTCTAAAAAGTAGACTTATTTTCACTTTCTTTATTTAGATAATCATATAAAAATATATGTTGATTATTTTTTTTATACACATGGTTGAAAGGGCTCAATTTTTATCTTGATCAAGGATTGTCAAGACCGGATTTGGTCTAATAAATATAATTTTTCATTTGATAAACATAATAATTCATCTCCAATAAACTTAGTTGTTAGTCTTGCTTTTATGATTAGAAAATAAGACAATTTTAAAAGTTTAACTTAACTCAACCGATTGAATTGATATTTTATTATCTGATGTAAAGTTAGTCAATGAGCATTCAAAAATAGGACATGTGGTATGCATATTAAAATCAAATCGGATCAACCAATTTAATCGGTCAAATTCTGAATATGTATTTAGTCTGATTTGGTTCTACATATTTTACCGCTATGTATTGAACGAAATTGAAATAGTCAAATAAACTGTTATGAACCAAACAGTTTTCATAAACCAGTTCAATTTTTAATCTATGAAGAGGAACATTTTTGTATCCCCTTTCAAGTTACGAGCAGCCCACCCCCTACAATTGCATTTTGGTGCGCTGCGTCATGCTCTCAAATCGCGTCACGCGTCCTACTTACTTTGATTGTAGGGGTATTTTGGACAAAAATGAGCAGGCGATTGTAGCACGTGTGTTTTATCTTTTTAGATGATTGATTGTGACATGCAAAAAGTATATGTCCATCATTCTTCTTGTCACCTCATTGATCTTAAAGTTTTTTTTGCGCCCATTTTGTTTCTTTGATTTGTGACATGTTCATTTCTATCACCGTTCTTACACGCTCCATTGCTTTGAGCTCAATCGGATTTTCACGCTATTTATCTTTGTTTTTCTTTCTCGCGTTATCTCTCTTCCACAAAGAAAATTCTGTAATGTCTGTTGGAGGTTGTTTGTGTCCTAATGTCTTAAAATCTTATTTTGCTTGAGTAAAGGGCTTAAGGTTAATGGCTTATGTGTCTCCGCTGATACGTATCGGTATACGTTGATTGTTTTGTGGTCGGTGTTATATGTGGATACATGTTTGATGGTTTTATGTTTGATGAGTTTCTAGCTATACATGTGGGTTTCTGTGAATATGTATGAGTTTATCTATTACGTTTGATGATTTTAATTTTCTTTGATTTTGAGTGTATATAATTACTTCTGTCTGAACCTTTTTCGGACGATGGTATTATATGTATACGGACATGTTTCAACTTTTATCTGGATTCTAGTATGCATTGAATTATTAGGTTTAGAGTTCATGGTTCAGTGTATGAGTTTACGTTTGATGATTTTTAACTGATAGATCTTTTTTGTGGATATGCATGGATTTATGTATTAGTTATGGATTTAATATGACTTCTAAACTGTATGTGTTATTTTCTGAAATTTATTTTGAGTTAGTTAATTTGATGATGGTTCTTGTAATATTACTATTGTCTGTACTTTGGTTTTCACCCAATATGGAAATTTGTATCTTGTGTCCATTTTTCGGTGATTCGTCTGGATTTTCCTTTGTTCTTGTACATTTAGATTCCTTGAACTTTATGTGATACTCATTGATTTTGACTGAACATAATTATTTTTTTTGAACTTTTTATCAATGGTGGGTAATATATGAACATGGAACTCTCTGAACCTTTATCCGAATCGTCGCTTGTATGGATGGTTGGGTTTAGGATATAGGGTTTTGTAGATGGGTTTACGTTTGATGGGTTATGTATGAGTATATGTATTAGTAATGGATTTGTATGACATCTGAACTTTATGTGTAATTATCTGAACTTATTTTTTATTGAGTTAATTTGATTATTGTTCTTGTAATATTATTATTGTTTGTACTTTGGTTTTGGCGCACAATATGAAATTTTTAATCTTATGTACATTTTTCATTGAGTTCATCGGGATTTTTCTTTGTTCTTGCGCATTTATATTTCCTAAACTTTCTGTAATTCTCTTTGATTTTGGTTGAATATATTACTTTTCTATGAACCTTTTTCCTCGCGGCGGTATTCTATGTGCATGGAATTGTCTGAACTTTTATCCGGATCCTTGTACATATGAATCATTTGGTTTAGGGTTCAGGGTTTTGTGGAGTGTGAGTTAAGTTGCAAGTTTGGATGATGGATGGACAACAAAGTTATGATACATTAAAATTGAACTTCACTAATGAGATGAATATGTTTGCTATGATATCCTAAGTTTATATTATTTGCCCCAGGACGATCAAGGATTAGTGTGGGTTATTATGATGAGATAAAATTATTCCATCTCATTTATACTAAATTCACCTAATTCATGACTGTTTTTGAGTGTTATTTAATGGCTTTAGCTAGTTTTGTATTTCAGGCTTATTTTAGGTTTAATGCAAAAATGTGCTAAAAATGATAGTTTTGGAGCATAATTCGGACAATGAGAAGAAATCAGACAAAAGGCAGTGATCACCCGAGTGCAAAAGTCATACATAGTGTTTCCTTATCTGTTCTACATAATCTTTCCAAGTTTCTCTTGACCCTGATGTCCGACTCATGCATTTCAAAAGACTATGAAAAGATCAGACATTTATTTACAAGTTTCTACAAGGAATCAGAGCTTAAATCTCAATGTTCATCTGTTAGAATCACCGACAAAAAAGTCTCTAGGCATATAAATTTTCTTATTTGGCTCCTATCTTGATTCTAATTTCTTTGAGCCGAAGAAGTCTGAAGCCCATCATTATCTCTTGAAGATTTACATTAAAAAAGAGTCCAAATTTGTAGCTTAATTTCTAAGCTACATCACACCTTTATATAGAGAGCATTTAAGAGGGAAGAAGGTGTGATGACTGCCTTGCCTTAGCGTGATTTGTGTGCCTTCGAGTGCTTCGTGTTGTTCAAGGCCAGATCCCTGAGCAAGAGAGAGCAGCAATAGAGCATAATCTAGCTTAGGTTTTAGTAAGATTGTAATAGTAGTTCCTTCTATTTTACTTATGTTTATGTCTATGGTCTTTAGTGGCTAATTCTCTAGTGTAGTTCAGATTATGATGAATGTTGAATATGAACAATTGTTTATACTCTAAAATATGAGATCTATATTTTACTGAATTCAATGCATGAATAAAATTTAATATTTGTATTGATGATCAACAATCTCACAAGTCAAAGCTACCTAAACTACATGCTTATCTATATGATCTTCCTTATTTTTTGCCCCAATTATTTTTATCTCTGAAACTCCCAATCTGTTTGTGTCTTTTATTTTGTCCAATTGTCAAGTTATTGATCATTCAATAATGCACTTTTTGTGGATCGACCCTGTACTAACTGATGACCTTAGGTTTTATAAATTTATTTGCATTGGACAGCCTAATAACGGTCCTATCAGCGCGTGACGTGCTGATGTTTCCTAAAATCGGGTCAGCAAAACCTAGCAACTTTCAAGGATCATAAATTTCACTCTAGATATCTGATTTTGATGTTTAAAATGGATACGAAAAGAAGAAACAAAGATCTATACTTTTCAAAAAGTAGTCAATGTCTAGTTCTCCATAGATTTCTACCATAAGCGCAAAGAAAATTATGGTACAATACACTTTCCGAAATCAACTTAAATTTGTGTTTTTGATTTCTATCAACTCCAAATTTGATCTTATAGATGATCCTAAGAGTTTTACAATAGAGATAATTAGAAACATATCTAAGGACTTGCAAAACAGATGAGTCTTAACATTCTAGTCCAAAATTCTCTCAAGGGCCACCAGTGAAGTGCAAGAAAGGAAAGTCGCTGAAAGAAGGAGCAAGTTGGTTGTATAAGGGTTATTCCTACTTATCTTTCTTGTGTCTTTCCATGACCATTTGTGGCTAATTCTCTTGTGTAATTCAGGTGTAATAATTTATGAATTGGTTTTGTGAGATCATTATTCTTAATAAAATTCATGTTTTGCATGTTATATTTATTGAACTTCAATTGGATGATTGCTTTGTTGCATGACAAACTTAATAAATGATAGTGTTGTTGCATAATTTTTTAAAGTTGATCTAATTGTGAAGCTTTAGGTCCATATCAATTAGTTGAATAGAAAATAAACATATTGTGCATGTTTATATGATAAACATATTCTAGGTATGCGTAAGCTATATTGCCTAGACCAAGCTCCTTATTATTGTTTGTTAACGCGTATGTTCTTCCTCTGTTCTTTTCTCTCACATGTTGGCATATAGAGTTTATATCAGTGACTAAAGGGTATGAAGGTATTAGGATAGAAACTAGTGTTTACATCTTATCACAGTATTCTAGTGCATAAGGTTGTTTATTTTACTGAGTTTGGTTCATAATATGAATTTATTTTTAAAATCGATTATCAATACAATCATAAGTTAATCACCTAAGCTACGCATTTGTCTACTAAATATTTTCTTTTATTTACAGTGTTACGGGTTTTCAACTCAATTCTACAAACCTCTAAGATTTTGTATCTATAATTTTCGTTTTGTTAGTCTTTAATTTTGCAGATTTCATGTCTTTTTTTATTCGACCCTTACTTACTGATTGCTAGTGAGGCTAGATAAATTATTTGCATATGACTTCAACAACGGTCTTATCAAATTGGCGATGTTCTTGGGACAGGTTTTAACTTGCGTTTTTAGTAATTTTCTTTAAAAAAATTCTTAACTTGTGAATATTGCTAACCTTAACTTTTTATAAATATTTTTAGAGTTAGAATTTTTTGTTAATATTTCCTATTTATTTTTTTACTGGATATGTTTCCTATGTTGCTGCCTATTTTAACCGTGTAAACGTTCTAACAATCTACCTAGTGATGGATTTAGTATTTGAGAACAAAGAATTTACATTATATCTGGAAACTTACGGAAAATATTTCATCAGAGGCATGTAGCGGAGAAGGCAACAGGGCATAAATCAGAGATGTAAGCACGAACGCCGCCGATACACATGAACTACTTGGACCAGACAAGACAACAAGAATAGATTTACGAGCAGCCATGAAGATCTGAACTCATGAGCTATGATATATGCTTAGACTCTGGTCATAATAATAAAGTTTGCCCATGTTGGCAAGATTCAAACTAAGAAGAATCAAGTTTCACAGTGATACTGCCACCTTCAATATCTTCACCATTTTTTCTCATGATTAGTTTCACAATATGAAATATTAGGGATCCAAATTTTTCTATCTAGGGAAGGGAGGTATTGCACGTTGTTATTTAAAATCATATTTGGTGCTTTGGTATTGTGGAGTCTAAACTTGTAACGCCGTCTCTTAGTTCACTCACTAACAAATTCATTTCTTGAGGTAACTTGTTTTTCATTCATAACTTTGACACTGATGAGTATGGTCGGATTCTCATTGGTTGGAACTCTAATTTCATTCATACGTTTACTGTTATATCCACTTCTTATCAACCCATTCATTGTTTAGTATTCATGATGAAATCAAATTTGTATGACTTCTTTTTTTATGCTTTTAATCAAGCTTCTCTTGAGTTTCATTATGGACTGACTTGCTGTATGTGGCTTCTTGGATGGTTATGAGGGATTTTAATTGTATCATGCACCCCTCTGAGTGGCTTAATGAAGGTTATGTTACTTATAGAAGTATTATTGAATTATCAAACATTGTGGACCATGTCTCGTTAATGGAAACCCCCTGCACAAACTTTTTTTACATGATCTAACATAAAGAGGATTCTTTTAGGAATCTATCTAAGTTGGATAGGCTCTTTGTAACATTACCTAGCTCACATTGTTCTCTTCTAGTCATGCTATCTTCGTGGTTCCATGTATATCAGATCATTCACTTTGCATTCTGAAGATTATTATTGTGTGCTTTGTTCTTAAACTTATATTTTAGTTCACCAATTCTTGGACTCTTATCTCTTATTTTTAAATTATGGTTAAGTGTCTTAGGGTATCTCAGTACTTGCCTTTACTTTTATCGCATTCTTATCAAACTAAAGCATTTGAAGAAGGAGCTCATTCCTCATTTTGACAAAGTCACTAGTGGTATCTCTAATAGAGTCCCGCAAGCTCAAGAAGTCTTATCTCATTTTGAAAGTCAACTTTAAGATGACGCTCTCAATGATGATCTTCACAGTAAAGAAAGTGGTTGCTTAGATGGATTCAATAGGTTGAAAAAGGACAGAAGCTATTCATCTTCATCAGTAATCCAAAGTTCAGTGGGGTAAGCATGGGGATTTGAATAATGTCTATTTTCACATTTTCCTGAAGAAGAGAAAGACTCAAATTCTATTAACATACTCTAGGGCCCAGAAGGAACTTTGTCAATGGACCCTTCTCAGATCAAAGAGTACCTGATGAATCAATTCAGAACTATTCTAGGTACTCTTTACACGATGAATCTGGTTGATAGTAGGCTAGCTCTCGGAGCATCTTTGTCACATGACTATGGCTTGGCTCTTTGTACTCCCTTTTTGGATGATGATATTAAGGCGGCCTTCCTCTCTAGGAAAACAATAAAGCCAGATACCCATGATTTTTAAAAAAATTCCTTCAATCTACATGGTTTATTATAGGTGTGGATATATGTAAGGCTATCCAGGCTTCTTCTGCAATGAAAAATGTCTAAGAACTTGAAATCAGTGTTATTAGCTCTTATTCCCAAGACTGATGTTCCCGCTACTGCTGATGGTTCAAATTTATTTCCTTATGTCCTACTATCTACAAGGTGATCTTTAAATTTTTGAGTTGTATGCACTACTATGTGAAGAAATTAGTGGACCATGAGCACACAACCTTCATTAAGGGTCAGAGTATTATTAATAATATTCTTCTGGAAAAGTCCTTGATCTTGGGCTATTCTTAGAAGAACATCTCCCTTCAATGTTCTCTCAAAATCCACATTCAGAAGGGTTTTAATTCCATTAGCTGGGACTTCCTTCTTCAGATTATGAAGTATTATGGATTTCTTTCTAACTTTTTTAAATAGATGGCCAGCCGCATTATAGGTACAAGCTTTTCTATCTTCTTTAAGAAAAACATTTAGAGATACTTCCAAGGCCATTCTAGTGTAAGACGGTGATGTCCATTGTTTCCTCTCCTATTCATCTTATGATATAATTTTGTCTAGAATGCTCAGACTTCTCTCTTCCAAATAGATCTTCAAATCTCACCGAAGTATGTCAAATTGAAGTTGAATCATCTTCTTTATGTTGATGACATCTTCATCCTTTCCTTCAGTGATTCTTAATCTCTCAATTAAGTGAAAGAAATTTTGAATGCTTTTGTGATATCTCCAGCCTTGAGATTAATTTCATAAAGTCGAGTCTTTCTTTGGTGGGCATTGTTCGACGCTAATAGGACGTTTATTTGATTTAATTGACTTTTTCAAATAGGAGTATGTCAGTTAAGTATTTAGGAGTTACTTTGTTCATGGCCAAAGTATTTTTCTTTAACAAATTAAGACTAAAAACCGGATCGCGAAGGTTGTACAACCATCTAAAATTAAGTTATCTTGAATATTAATAACCAATCACAAATTAACAAGCTTAAAAAAAACTTCTGACACATGACAATAGTGGATTGAGATTTGAATGTAAAACATCATTATTTTATGTAACTGGCTGGCTTGGCCGTTCATGCTTTGATTTTATGCATTCAAGATACTAATCCAAAATTAAAATCATAAAGATTAATTTTGGACCACAGGGCAAGAAAGGGGTTGGCATTGTCCAAGTTGGAAAGATGATGGGTTGATGTGTAATAAGAGATAGGTTTAGGAGTTTTGTGGATGGTGCGAGTTCATAGAAGATTACGATGCAGGCGACAGCAGGAGATGAAGACCCATGTGAAACAGTTAATGGGTTGTTCATGCTGGGCGAGCACATCACGGATGATCAACAACTATAAATGTCTCTTCAACGCTCAGATCCGCCTGAATCGAAAAATTCAATTTCGGACATCCGGAGTTTTGTTATTCTTGATCCGGGCAGGCTCTGTGGAAATGACTGGCTCCCAATGCAATGCTGCGTCTGATGCTGTCATCAATTGATACGCAGGAGCTGTTTCAATTCTTCCCTTGAATCTGCAACGGGGGGCAGGAATGGCGGTTTCGCCTTCCAAGTGTCTCTTCTGGTTCCTCTTCACCTGCGTCGTTTTATGGCTGCTGTTTATGTAAGCACTCATTTTCATACTAATAATTTTACGCGGTAGGGTGGATTACTCAGTCCGCCATGTGCCGAGGAATATTGTTTTGCTGTTGTTGTTGTTTTCTCATATTGTTCTTTTGCCAACATGAAAAAGAGGTGAACTCGGCCTGAACAGCGATTAAGTCTATTTGGGCCAGCACTGAGACTGTAAATTTGAACAGCATTGGCAGTGGCTGAATTGTGGTGGCAATTCTGCTTATGTCACAGTTTCAGCTATGAGACTCAACATAATTCCCAAAATAGTATGTAGAGGGAAAGACATGGGTATTATGCATGTGTAATTTGTTTTATGTTTGGTTTCTTTAGATTACTGGAAAGTTTACGAATGTAGTTGCTGGAGGGTTGTGAATGTGGCAATAGTTATGCAAGGTTTGCATGAGTATCGGGTGCTGATTACACTTTACATCCCTACTTTTCTGTTTCACTTCTATAGTTTTATTCTACTTTTGTTACTTTTACTTTGGTATAAGAGATAGTTTCTTGGTATGGATATTTGAAAGAGGTTATCTTGATTGATTGCTTATTACCAGATTTGTTGTGAGGCTGGTAATTCAGCTTCTTGATCGTTTTGCTGGAGCGTCTGTCGAATTTCAGATTGCTGGCTGGAAATGCTTAACGGATGTTGTAGTGAAGTTTAGAAAGGTTGGTTTCAGCTTTATTTCCTTACCTATCAAATTCTGAGTTCGTAACTAAAAAGATATTATCAAACGAGCAGACGCTGACTTGATTCAAATAACATTTGGACATGACACTACGATTTAAGATTTTGGAATGGAAACGCTTTATGGGAATTGTAATTGTTTCAAAATACTGAAAGTTCAAAGACGGATGTAAAGAACATGAGTCCATTTTCATTCTGAACCATTTGCATGTAATATTAGCTGGTAAGTGGCATGGTTTTGCATGTAACTGCCTCTTATAGGCTAGTATTGTCAAATGTTAGATGAGTTTGTCCTGTAAACTAACAATTTTCAGTGTGGGGGACAGGGTTCTGTGGAATCAGTGTCTATTGGTGAGCTTAATATCAGCTTAAGCCAGTCCTTGATGAAACATGGGATCCGATCTTTTTCAAAGGATCCAAAGATTCAAGTTCAAGTTTGTGATTTGGAAGTTGTGATGAGGGCGACGACAAAAGGTTCTCAGAAAACTAAAACTCGAAAATCCCGCAGTGGGAAAGGCAAAGGAAAACTAATGTTAGTGGGAAAAATCGCAAGGGTTTTTTCAATTTCGGTGACTGATCTGAAAGTGAAGGTAAGCCTGCCAAGTAGGGATTCCTGTGATTCCTCCAATTGTAGCTAGATCCATAAAAGACAAACTAGGGAACTTCTCATTGAACTTCCATTATATCAATCATATGAGAGTTCGGATTTTATTTGTTTAATTCTCATCCTTTTTTATATTATTGAAAGTCTGCTATACATCTTGTTGTAAGGTTTCGTGATGACTGTTAGTTTTAGTTATTTTCTTCTTACAGACTCCAAAATGTGTGCTTGAGATCAAAGGAGTGAGTCTGGATGTGAATAAAGATGATCCATCTAAGCCAACACTGCTGTTCAAGTTAGTCCTGCTGCCAATTACCATTCGTCTGGGAAGCTCGCAAGTGCGTTCTGACCAATCAGAGAATCTTAGTATGATTGGCAGTACTGCCGCTGAGACATTTTCATATGTGGTGGACCAGTCTTTGGCTCCTTTCAGTTGCGAGGAACTAGCTTTTTCCTGCGGGTTTGGTCCTGATAGGTAGGACAGTTTTGTTCATGTGGGTGACGATGATAGTATATTTTTTCTTGTAGAAGATATTTGCTGTCAGTTAAAAACAACAGAAAAATTTTTTAGTATTTGCTTTCAATAAGGTTTTCTGAATTTTTAGTGCTAGAAGCAGTAGGCTAAACAAAATCGGGTGGGTTTAGGTTGTGTGGGTCTCACATTTGAAACTTTGTATTCCTGAGCTCCCGATATATGATTTAAAACTAGCGAGTTACCAAACTTATTCCCTGAAATGATGTTAACGGCTGATTATTAGCCTAGTAAGAACTGCTATTTTTTCTATACCAGAATGTCAAAGGTCAGGTCCTAAGTCCTAACATTTCTTATATTCCCTCATTTAGGTCACATGCGTGAAGTCAACTGTCTTTGAATTCATGGCCATATCTTTGCTTCTTAATCCTTCGTATTTAATGCTTCCGCAGGGAACTTGGTATTTCAATCGAAAATGTAGAACTACACACTGGTGGAATATCATTAAACCTGTGCGATGAGATGCTTCACAAGAGAAAGTGTTCTTCAAACACCACAGCTCGCCCTGAAGAAGTCATTAACCCTGCCATAATAGCAAACAGTAAAGAAAAAAAACAATCAGGACTTGCAGCAATCCCGAAGTACATTGCTGCTTTTCCGGAGAAGGTTTGAACTTTTGCTGACATACCAGTGCGCATGAACCACACAGCTCTTTCCTATATTGTTTGTGTTCATGTCTCTCTTAAGCTTCAAACTTCATAAAATGTCTCCTTTCAAAATACAGTATTGATTACAATATCGAAGTCTTGACTTAAATTCATTTTGAAAGCTTTTGTAGTTATCACAATGTATTTCACACTTCAACCGATAAAGATAGTCATACGCGTTATAAGAAATGATATAGGTTGTAACAGTTGTATTGACATCACCGGATCTCTATTCCTCGTCCTGAAAGAAAAAAGAAGCGGGAAACTCGCTTTTCTAACAGCAACACTATGAATTCTTTAAGGGAATGTAGTAGACGGCCTAAGTGAGAACCTTTATTCAAAGTCTGAGGAAGAGATTCGTCTACTTTAAACATTCCGCTCGGGCCTCTCTTTGGAGAGTCCCTTCTTAGGGTTTAGTTGATCTTAAATGAGATAATAAAATAGTTGCTAACTTACGAAAATTTGGGCTAATTTTGATTATGTATTATGTTATTATCTGGATTTTATTGAGTGGAAACAGAATTCTTTCGTGGATATGACGAACTTTGAGTTTGATGACATAGTCCTGATACCTCTTCCTTGTAATTCCCTGGAGATGATACAGTTTTGTGTGAATGCTAATTTGAATTTTGACATTTGATAGAGCTAACAGTCAGCTAATTGATGGACTTTTGTTTTGAGTCTTTGTTCTTTTCTTTTATGTACACAAGTTCGAAAAAGCTTCAGTATAATCTTCATACTAGTTCTTAAACATTAATTATGTTTGTTTATTTTAGGATGTCCATTTGTTTTTCTACACCCCAACGAGTGGTTTCATTTCAATTTCCAAAACATTGCTTATGCTTGTGAAGTTCTTTAGATTCTCTCTAGCTTACTGTCAAAAGGAGAAAATTGTTATATGATTGTATTTCATTATTTTTCTCTATCTTTTCATTAATACCTTTTTTAGAACATTTGGAATCTTTGCCTCTGAAATGCTAATTACAGGCTTCTCTTCAACAATGATCACAAATAACATAAGGATTCAATTGTTTTACTGTTTTTTCTAATGGGCTGTACAGCTGTTGCCGGTTGTTATTTGTGCTCAGTAGATTTGCCGGATTTCACTTGCATTTTAATTTGTCGTAGGTCCTCTTCAGTCTACCCAAGTTGAACGTGAAGTTATCACATAACGAATATGGCATTGTTCTGGATAATAACATCATGGGCATTCAGTTAAAAAGTATTAAGTCACAGTCTTCTGATGACACAGGTGACAATACTCGCATCGACGTCCAAATGGATTTTAGTGAGATTCATGTACGTCCCTGACCTTGATATTATCAGAGCAATTGAAACGCCATACCTTTAAGTATATTATAGTTACTGGCTTGTCATTGATATTTATTTTTTCCTATTTGTGCAGCTTCTAAGAGAAAATGATATTTCTGTGCTGGACATAACAAAAGTAGATATTGTTTCATTTTTCTACATTCCGTTACGGGTAATTCTCCTCTCTCTTTGACATATAGCTGTGGCACGGTCGCCAAGTCTGTTTATGAGTTGCTAGTTCATGTTCAGGATTTGATACTTAGGGTATCATTTGCTGACAAATTTAGTGTGTGCTTTTTTATGCTTAAAGTGAGCTGAGCCTGAGCTTAACTGAACTAATAATATTGCGAGACTAAGAGGGGCTGAACTTAACTTAACTGAGCTGAAGATTATTTTAAGCCGAAAATAATGCATCATAAGATATCCTCGCTGCATGTCATTTTCTTATAACCGGTGCCATGACTCTTTTTTCTGATATTCAAGTATGAACATGGATTTATGGTTAGTATGTAGTGGAGAAATTTACAGGCAACATAAGAAGCGCAGCAAATGTGATGTGTGAATTATTAAGGTGGACACCTTTCTGACCAACTTATCAGAGAAAAACTACAGTCATATTGGTCATAATTATCATTATGTATCCTACTAATTTGGGATCAATTCTGAGAATGATGCCCCTGCTAGCTCGTGTTTTGTAGCATCCGATATTCTTTCTATGAGAAAGAGTTAGTGAGAGGCTCTCTTTCAAACTTTTCACCAAAAAAGATTGGTATCCAGATAAAGATTACAGTTGCGAATTTGCTATCTGTGCTGACGCGTGATGCCTGAATAATAATTGGTATAGTCAAATTGAATAGTAAATTATTTTGATGGAACAGGAAATAGCTGTAGGGCTGTATCTAACGTCACTTGATTATGTTTGATAACGATCTTGTTGATCATTCCTGTTCTGTGCAGCCTACTTCTCCTTTACGTGTTGAAGTTGATGTTAAATTAGGAGGCACTCTCTGCAATCTTATGATGAGTCAGTTGAAGCCATTGATGCGCTTCCAATCATCAAAGAATAAAAAAATGGTGCTCAAAGAGGAGGTTTCTAAGTCTGGAAGGCCTAAATCCTCTGAAGCCATGGGCATCATGTGGACTGGTACTGTTTCAGCGCCTGAGATGACCATCATGATCTACAATTTCAGTTGCTTACCTCTTTATCATGTAAGTAATACTGTTCTACTTAGCTGCACCATGTTTAGATGTAAGGACACAGTTACTACGCCACGGTACATAGTTTGATGTTGGAGCACTCCTTAAATGTGTGATGTGTTATGCCATATGCTGGTGGGGTATCTTTAATTATTTTTAGAATGTTGCATCTTAGATTCCTCTTTGATGATACCCTCAGAAGTACTTAGAAAGGAAATGCGTAGTGGGGCGAGCTTAGTCCCCTCACTCGCCTTCTATATGTGCATTGACGAACAAATTTTGAGCTAGGTTCTCGCGTTATTGATGTTTTATTATCAACTGTGCCTCTCCTCCTATTACCAATTGGAAATGGGATGGATGCCAAACTCTCAACAATTATGAGTTTATGAGTTGGGTTATGCTCTATAAAACAGCTTCAATAATGTATTTGATTCGAAAACCTTACCAAGGAGTATGATGATTTAAGTGCGGGAGCTCTTGGACTTATTGAGTCCCAATTCTCTTTGCCGACGTGTGTATAAATGTATGTGTCACAATTAGAAGCCTTCAGATGTGAGAATGAAGCTTAAAATAAATAGGACAGATCTGTATGGCAAGCCGGAGAAAAAAGAAACACTTTAAGTTTGCATATACGATAATACTTCCATACCTTAATAGATGATTTTATAATACATCCATACCTTAAATAAATGTTGAAAGTTACCCCTCTACCTTTTTCAAGAAGCATCCATCAACTTTGTACATCTGACTTAATATGGGACATTTTGTTTTGATATTAACCTCAGTGTCAGACCTGTTTAAATGCTTGCTTGATAATTGCAGGTCTGCTCCCAGTCCTCGCATCTGTTTGCAAATAATGTAGCAAGCACCGGTATTGTTGTGCATATGGAACTCGGAGAACTCAATTTTCATTTAGCAGATGAATATCAAGAGGGGCAGAAAGAGTCTTTGTTTGGTCTAGAAACAAACTCTGGTTCATTGTTGCAGGTAGAGAAGGTGCGCTTGGACTGGGGTAAAAAGAGAATAGACACACTTGAAGAGGACGACAAAAGTTTGAAGTTGGCACTCTTTGTTGATGTGTCCGGCGTGGGTTTTCACCTCAACTTTAAGCGCATTGAATCACTAATATCAACTGCTCTGACGCTGAAACAAGCAGTGAAACATATGTCTACAACACGCAAAAGAATGACCCAGAATCATGTTGAGCATGTCCCTAGACCATCTGGAAAAGGGACTCGCCTTTTGAAGTTCAGTCTTGAACAGTGTTCAATAAATTATTGTGGTCAAGCAGGCTTGGAGAACACAGTGGTTCCAGACCCAAAACGTGTGAATTATGGGTCACAAGGTGGTAGAGTTGTAATTAGTGTTTCAACAGATGGCACACCACGCAGTGCTGACATTGTGTGCACAACAGACACCTTTCAGAAGGTGAAGTTTTCGGTATCTCTTGATGTAACACATTTGAGCCTTTCTCTGAACAAAGAAAAACAATCGTCTCAAATTGAACTGGAAAGAGCAAGATCTTTCTATCAGGAATTTTCGGAAGGTGATAACGTGGAAACAAAAGTCGCCTTGTTTGATATGCAGAATGCAAAATTTGTTAGGAGGTTAGGTGGAGTCAAAGACATTTCTGATTGCTCACTCTTTAGTACCACTAACATTGCAGTCAGGTGGGAGCCAGATGTGCATCTTTCCCTAGTTGAACTTGCTTTACATCTTAAGTCTGCGGTTGTGAATCATAAACCTCAGGACCTTGGTAGTGATTTCATGGGAAGCATTGTGGACACAAAAGAGAGGGATCAGAGGAAGGAAACTGTCATGGAAACAGGGAAGTCTGAAAAAAAGCACAAGAGAAAGGAATCTGTTATAGCTGTTGATGTGGAAATGCTAAGTATATCTGCTGAGTTAGGCGACGGTGTTGATGCTGTGGTCAACATACAGTCCATTTTCTCTGAAAACGCTCGTATAGGAGTGCTTCTGGAAGGGCTTATGCTGTGTCTTAATAGGTCTCGAGTGTTTAATAGTAGTAGAATTCAGATATCTCGAATTCCTAAGGCCCCTGTCATTTCACCAGAAAGGAAACTGCCAGCTGTGACTACTTGGGATTGGGTAATTCAAGGTCTTAGTGTGCATATTTGCATGCCTTATAGGTTAGAGTTGCGTGCCATTGAGGATTCCATTGAAGAAATGACACGAGCTCTAAAATTGGTCACTCTTGCTAAAACTAATCTTATACTCCCCTCGAAGAAAGAAAGCCCAAAACCCAAAAAACCCAGTTCAACAAAATTGGGGTGTATACGTTTTTGCATACGCAAATTAACGGCTGACATTGAAGAAGAGCCTCTTCAAGGTTGGCTTGATGAGCACTATCGGTTGCTGAGAAATGAGGCATGTGAGTTGGCTGTCAGGTTGAATTTTCTGGATCAAATAATCGAAGGCAGACATTCTATTGGAACCACTGAAACAACCGATTCCCTCGTTCAAAATAGTTTACATTACAATGGAGCTGAGATTGATATGCAAGATCCCTCAGCTATTGGTAAACTGAGGGAGCAAATTTACAAAGAAACGTTTAGGTCTTACTATCAGGCCTGTCAGACGCTTACTCCTTCAGAAGGTTCTGGTGCATATAAGGCAGGCTTTCAGTCAGGTTTCCATTCTAGCGCTGCAAGAACTTCTCTTCTGTCTATCTCTGCTGCAGATTTGGATGTAACCTTAACCAGAATTGAAGGTGGTGATGAGGGAATGATCGACGTCATAAAAGCTCTAGACCCCTTTTGTCTAGAAAATAACATACCATTTTCGCGACTGTATGGAAGTAATTTTCTTTTGAACACACGCTTACTTGTTGTGCAGTTGCGAGACTACACATTTCCTCTCTTATCGGCAGGCTATGGGAAATGTCAAGGCCGCATTGTACTAGGACAGCAGGTCAGGATTCAAATACTTTATTACATCTTCTCCTTGTTCTATTTAATTCCGTCTTTTTACTGATAATTTTATTATTATTCGAAACATATGAAATTACTGATATCCAAAAGCTTTAACGTAACTGAGATAAGGCTGATATATCCCATGCTTTACAACTTTTCGGCAAATGGAAATCGAGGTGAAGATTTATTTTGCTTACATTTCTATCTGGTATAGATAAGTCGAAGTTCATGTCCATTCTTCATGATTGTGTAATGTCATTAACAACTAGATTTGATTTTGGAAAATGAGAGGGATGGAAAGAAAATTTAGAGCAAAATGAAACTTTGTGTTTAGTTGTTACAGAAAATTTAAAGAAAATGCAAGTTTGGAGAAAAGTTCAAGAAAAAGTTCGTATTTTTTGCTTATATATTGTATACGTTTCCATGCCTAGACAACGACAAAAAGTTACTCGGATTCCTTGGAAATATCTTTTTCCTGTCTATTTTTTTATTTCAAATCTTTCCATCAAATTTTCCAAGATCCAAACGGAATGTCAAATGGTATATGTTAGTGTGTCTGTTGATAGTCCATCCGTTGATGAAGCTGTCTGCACAAGAGAAGCTTAATGGCAAAACCAAATAAAACAGATTTGTAGGAAAAATCTATTGAAGTGACCTAGATTAACATACATGATAATGGTTTGGGAAAGTTAGTTGTTATATAGGCATTTCTGGATTCTGGAAATCAATCACCATATTAAACGGCTCAGTCCAGTTACACACATGAAACCCTTCTGTTCCAAATGAAATTTGAAATAATTAAGTGCTTTTTATACCTGTAAAGTATAAGTGTGTTGTTTTCCAAGTGCCAAGTTGTACCGTTCACCTTGTACTCACCCCCAAGTAGTTTGTTTGCTTTTCAATTTCCTCCTATGACTCCTCGCTCATCCATTGCAGGCAACATGTTTTCAGCCCCAAATCCGCCAAGATGTCTATATTGGGAAATGGAGGAAAGTTAACATGCTCCGGTCAGCTAGTGGCACGACTCCTCCGATGAAAACATACTTGGATGTGCCTCTGTACTTCCAAAAGGCGGAAATTGGATTCGGGGTGGGATTTGAACCATCCTTTACCGATATAAGCTATGCCTTTACTGTTGCTCTTCGTAGAGCTAATCTTAGTGTCAGGAATCCGAACTATCAGCCTCCACCACCAAAAAAGGAGCGCAGTCTACCATGGTGGGACGAAATCAGAAATTACATTCATGGAAATGTAAAATTACACTTCTCTGAGACTTTGTGGAACATTCTTGGAACCACTGACCCATATGAGAAGCTGGATCGACTGCAAATTCTGTCTGGTTGGTTGGAGATCCATCAGTCAGATGGTCGGGTTTGTCTAATAGCTAATGATTTTAAGATTCTTTTAAGTAGTTTGGAGAGTTTGTACAGCAACCACACCATCAAAGCCCCCCCTGGAAAACCTGCTGTGTTTTTAGAATACCCAGGTTTTAAAGTTGAAGTTCTGATAGATTGGGAATGTGAATCAGGGAATCCTATGAACCATTATTTGTTTGCCCTTCCTATTGAAGGACAACCACGTGAGAAGATTTATGACCCTTTCCGATCCACTTCTCTTTCCATAAGGTTGATCATCTCACTTCAGCCTTCACCCCCCTCGCAAGGAAAGCAGTCATCTTCCACTGGTGAAAGTAATCTTCCTGATGGAACTGTCTCTGTTTCTCCAAGCAGCAAAGAAAGCTTAGAGTTCTCTCCAATAATTAATATGGGTGCACACGACTTGGCGTGGCTCATTAAATTCTGGAATTTGAACTACCTGCCTCCTCAAAAGCTGCGGAGCTTTTCCAGGTGGCCTCGCTTTGGGGTTCCGCGAATACCTAGATCTGGCAATCTATCCTTGGACAGGGTCATGACAGAATTTATGCTTCGCATTGAGGCAACCCCAACTTGTATAAGGCATCTGCCTCTAGATAAAGATGATCCAGCAAAGGGACTTACATTTAGTATGACAAAATTGAAATATGAGATGTACCTCAGTCGAGGAAAACAGAAGTGGACTTTTGAATGCAAGCGTGAACCTCTAGATCTTGTATATCAAGGTATTGATGTACATATGCTCAAGGCATACTTGGGCAAGGAAGATAATGGAGATACTGTGAAGGTTGTACAAACGGCTGTGAGTTCTCAACTAGCATCCAGAGACAGGCTTCCAAGTGAAAATGGTACCCAAATGAATGGCAACTCAGAGAAACATTCTGATGATAAATTCTTGTTATCATCTGATTATTTTACAGTTAGAAGACAAGCTCCAAAAGCTGATCATGCAAGATTATTAGCCTGGCAAGAGGCTGGAAAAAAAAACATGGAGGTAACCTATGTCAAGTCTGAGTTCGAAAGTGGGAGTAATAGTGACGAGTCTACAAGATCAGATCACAGCGATGATGATGGATATAATGTAGTGATAGCTGATAACTGTCAACGTGTATTTGTCTATGGCCTCAAGCTATTATGGACCATTCAAAATAGAGATGCAGTTTGGTCTTGGGTTGGAGGATTGACCAAAGCCTTTGAACCTCAAAAACCATCTCCTTCTAGACAGTACACTCAGAGGAAATTGCTTGAGGAATTCCAAAAAAACAATGGTGCTGAAAATAAACTTGATGACACCCCAACATCACCTGCTGTCCCTGATGTGACTTCCTCTTCACCAAAGGATGTCAAGGTAAGTTCAGAGGGTTCATCTCATTCAGCTGCGGCAGAGAGCTCAACTTCTGATGCTGCAGGTATGTTATGAACCTGTGGAGTTTGTATTTTATCGCCTTTCATTAATATATATTTCACAAAACTTCTAACCTGTTCATCTTATCTCATTGTTAGTCACTTCCATTATAAGTCTATCATGACATTTTGTTTCTCAACTAGGTAAAAATGAAAGCAGAGAAGAGGAAGGGACTTGTCATTTCATGGTCAATGTTATAGAGCCGCAATTCAATCTTCATTCAGAAGATGCAAATGTAAGTAGTTGATTTGTTTAATAAATTTGTTGTGACCACAAATGTTTCACATAAAGTTCATCTCTGGTTTTCCTTAAAATTCTAGAGTTGATTCTCTTGGGTTGTTCGTTTTATAGTTGACCAGAAACCCTACGAACCTTGATATGTTACCAAAGAGCTAGTTTCTAACTAGTAAAACATATTTAAGATCCTCACCACAGTAGCAATGACTAAGATGACAAAGGTATGAAAGCAGTGGAGGTTCCCGTTGGTAGACAGAAATTGTGATTTGTTAATAGTATCTTAAAAACAATACACATCACAAAATATATTGCAGTGTTTATGCGTCGACAGCCTTGCACCATGATATTTCCTTTGGTTTATTTTTGCTACTCAAACTCACCTTGCAGACATTGTAATTATATCAGGGTAGGTTTCTGCTTGCTGCGGTCAGCGGGCGTGTTTTAGCTCGGTCTTTTCACTCAGTTGTTCAAGTTGGACTTGAGGTGATTGAACGGGCTCTAGGAACTGAAAATATCCAAATTCATGAAGCTGAACCAGAATTGACATGGAGCCGCATGGAGTTTTCAGTCATGCTGGAGAATGTTCAGGCCCATGTAGCACCAACTGACGTCGACCCTGGTGCAGGACCGCAGTGGCTCCCAAAAATACATCGAAAGTCACTAAAGGTTAACCGAACTGGTGCTTTGCTTGAAAGAGTATTTATGCCATGTGATATGTACTTCCGATACACAAGGCATAAAGGGGGCACTACGGATTTGAAGGTGCATGGCTTTCTAAAATTCAACATAAATTAAATATGTTGCTTTTCTTATCTATTTAATGGTATCCAATATCCATATATTTTATTCAATCATGTGCAGGTGAAACCCTTAAAAGAACTGACTTTTAATTCTCATAATATCACTGCATCTATGACCTCTCGCCAATTCCAAGTTATGTTAGATGTGCTGACTAACCTTCTCTTTGCACGCGTCCCCAAGTGAGTTTCTGAAATTTCATGTATATATTCTTTCATTGCCAACGTTTGAGGTGGATATTGCTGGTGTCCTTTGAACTCGTTTCATTTTTGTGGTTATCATGCTTCTGAGTTCTGACCTAACGTTCATTCTCTAGACCGAGAAAAAGTGGGCTACTGCCCCCTGCTGATGATGATGGAGATGCGGAAGAGGTGGCAGATGCGGTTGTTCCAGATGGTGTAGAAGAGGTTGAAGTTGCGAGAATTAACCTCGAACGAACCGAGAGAGAGAAAAAGTTGGTTGTTTCTGACATCAGAAAGCTCTCTAACGCTACTGATGCTTCAAATGAGTTTGGTCTCGAGAATGAAAGTCAACTGTGGATGGTAACTGGTAGTCGACCACTATTGGTAAGTCTTTGCATTTGTGTTGTAACCGTTATTGGATCATTGTCGATCACTTGAGGGAAGTTATATTTTTGCTATGAGCTGTCTTCAAAGAAAAGACAGAGATTTAAGGAAAGTTGAAAAAAGTGATGGTGGTGGTTACCTTTAATGAATATGGATATTTAATGTGTGTATCCGCTTAACTGGAGAAGGACACTGTAGTCTACTTCTATCCTGAAGTCTGTTTTATTATTATTTTTTGTTTCTGGTTATAGTGGCACCATTCTTCATATAGCATGATAAAGTTCTTAAAACAGGTGCAAGGTCTGAAGAGAGAACTAGTAAGCGCACAAAAGGCTAGAAAGGAGGCTGCTCTTTGTTTAAGATCGGCTTTGCAAAAAGCTGCTCAACAGAGACTTATGGAGAAAGAGAAGAACAAAAGTCCATCATGTGCTATGCGAGTATCATTGCAAATCAACAAAGTTGGGTGGAGTATGCTTTTGGATGGTAAATCTTTTGCCGAAGCAGAAATTAATAACATGGTGAGCTGTAGAAATAAGTGCATGTTCGTCAAAAACAATTTTTTATCTTGTTCAAGGCCATAGAAGTGGGCATTTTGATCGCTGGGAATTAGTCTGATTATCATTTCTTTCTTTACAATTTGGCTCTCATTTAACTCTCGAAAGAGATTGCCTTTTTCTGTTTTACTTGGCGGGGTCCATCTACAAAGAGATTTCCTTTCATGTGCTTTTAAATGATATGAAAGTCATTTTTGTCTTTCCGTGGATTATTGCAGCTCAGTTGAACTTTCTTGGATCCTTTGAAGTGTTAAGTTAACACTAATATTTTTGTTATGTTGATCTCATGTATCTTCATTGCTCTGGCTATGAGGACAACTTATGTATACATCTGAATTATTAGAACTTCAATATGGATTTTTTTTTTTCATTTTTCCCATCTGTTTGCGCAATATGTAGTTGCACTATTTAACAGCATTCTCATGAAGCTATCTTTTGCTTCGACAGAGATACGATTTTGATAGGGATTATAAAGATGTTGGTGTCATCAAGTTAACGACTAAATATTTCGTCATAAAAAACTGTCTGCCTAATGCCAAATCTGACACGCTTTTAGCGGCTTGGAATCCTCCTACTGACTGGGGAAAGTATGTTTCTATTTTTTTTCTCATCAATTGATCTTTCCATTTTTGTTTCACTCTTTTCAATACTTGGTAGCAGAGATTTCCATACATGAAAGTTTGTTCCATATAAAGTCTAACACTGCGCTTTGCGAGTGATTCCGGACAATGCATTCTCTGATGTGAATTTAGCTTGGTCCTGATTGCTGCTCATGTTACACAATCATTTATAAAACAGGAGATGCATTAGTCCGAAAAGGAAACAAATACAAATAGCGAAGAGCATCTCAACGTAAACAAATAATACTCACCTTTTACAAAGCAAAATAGCCAAAGCCTGATAAATCAGATCAAACCTTGGGGCTGCTTTGAACTGGCTTAATCTCCTTTATTACTCCATTTATCACATGAATGCAGAAAGAATGATTTTGCAGTTGTTTTTTTTTAATATTCTTCTCACATTACTAAATTTTTGGTTACAGAAAAGTAATGGTTCATATAGATGCAAAGCAGGGAGCACCAAAAGATGGAAACTCTACTTTTGAACATTTTCAGGTAATCTGTCCTTTCAATATGCTCCCGACCATTCCTCATCTGCGTTCTATGCAGCCTTTTTGAATGACTATATCAACGGAGTCCTCCTAATACATTATGAAAAGTACAAATGGTGGTATGAGCTACTGTTGTTTTTGAAGCTTGTCCAAAGTCAAATTATTGTTTTTTGCAATTAACATTGCCAAAGACAAACTAAAAATAAAAAATTACATGAGACAACATTTTTTCAATTTAGATTTTCATTTCTTTGCTATGAATTTGCAGCTATATGGTTTCCGAACTATCAATGTGGCCCAAAAAATTAAATTTCACAATTAATTACAAAATATATTTTAGATAAACTTTAAAAAACTGATGATAGATTGTACCACCATTTTTTTTCCGTTATCTTATGCTGATGCGTGGAAGCTCCACAATGCTCCAAAAGGAGTAGTTCTATTGTCGAAGACATTGAAGAATTTATTATTTTGTGTGTTTAGTCAGAAACTTATATATATATATATATATATATATATATAATTTGTCTAAGCTTTCCAGGTAAAAGAGATAGTTATTACCATCTATATGGTTTTAATCCTCGTACTTTTGTATGACAAAATCCGGTGTGTTCATCTGCTTTTACATGCTACTTTTGCACACATAACTTTTCCGTTTGCTCATCTGCATCACCTGTGGCTATAATAAAGACATTCATCTTTTTTCAAATATAGGTGGACATCTACCCCCTAAGAATACATTTGACAGAGGCTATGTACAGAAAAATGTGGGGGTATCTTTTCCCAGGGGAAGAACAAGACTCACAGCGTAGACAGGTCAATTGAGAGAGTATCTGTACCTAATCGAACTAGTTTTTTACGGTGTCTACATGATCTAAGTGGAAGTTTATGTCTGCAATTTGTAACTGCAGGAAGTTTGGAAGGTGTCAACCACTGCCGGTTCCAAACGCGTTAGGAAGGGATCTCTTATTTCTGATCCTTTTACGTCATCAAAAGAATCTGAGGTCTCCTCCTAGCAAAATGTGTTTGCATTACTATCATAAGTAGTCAAAATTGCTCTGGTTTATATCTACCTTGGATTACCTCTGTCCTCTTATATGATATTTTTCACCAAAATAAATGGAAAAAAAAAAAAAAAAAAACTTGGATTGTCTAAGCCATTAGCGCAAATAGTAGTTATATATTTGTTGAACGTGGCATATTGTCACTGCAGGCTCTGCACAAGGCTACAGAATCTGTTTACAAGTTTCTCAGCTTTACAGTTTCCTGTGAATCTATATGCAGGGATCGAAGGGACGAAACTCCAAACCAGCTATACCCGAACTACGGCGAACATCTTCTTTTGACAGAACATGGGAAGAAAATGTTGCAGAAACTGTGGCTAATGAAATTGTCTTACAGTTGCATGCTTCTAGTAAGAGTGGAACTACTGTGTCTATTGATGAACAGGATGAATCCTCAAGAAGCAAACTGAAAGATTCTAAAACTGTGAAATCTAGTCGTTCATCTCAAGATGACAAAAAGACCAGTAAGGCACAGGCGCAGGAGGAGAAAAGATCAAGCCCTCGAAAAATGATAGAATTTCGTGAAATTAAGATAAGTCAGGTTGGTTAAAGATTACGGCAAATGAAACACTTTCAACTAGTTGTACCATCGTCCTGTTTTCTTTTAAGTAGAACTGAATGTGTACAATGATGCAGGTGGAGTTGCTTGTTACTTATGAGGGATCACGATTTGCTGTGAGTGAACTTAAATTGCTGATGGATGCATTTCATCGTGTCGAGTTCACTGGGACTTGGAGTAGGCTGTTTTCTAGAGTTAAGAAGCACATTATATGGGGAGTTTTAAAGTCAGTGACAGGCATGCAGGTAACTGACATGCAATCATTTTCAATTGTGTTTATCAATTTTTTTATAATCTAGCGAGACAAATTTGTTTCCATAGTCCCCTTCTTCCATTCACAAAGTGGTTGGCTGCTTTAGATTAAAATTTTAGTGGTTACTTATGTATTATTGTTTGACTAATTAGTTTTCATTCTTTTTCTATTCTTGTATATGTAGGGTAAGAAGTTCAAAGACAAAGCTCATAGTCAGAAGGAAATTAGTGGAACTGTTGTCCCGGACACTAGTTTTAATTTTAGTGAAAATGAAGGTCTTCCAGGGCCTTCAGATCAGCATCCAATTACTTGGCTTAAGCGCCCTAGTGATGGGGCAGGTGATGGGTTTGTGAACTCTGTCCGTGGCCTTTTCAGTACTCAGCGTCGCAAGGCTAAAGCTTTTGTGCTGCGTACCATGAGGGGGGATGGTGACAATGAGTTTCATGGTGAGTGGAGTGAAAGTGAGGCTGATTTCTCTCCCTTTGCTAGGCAGCTGACAATTACAAAAACTCGGAAGCTTATCCGACGACACACCAAAAAGTTTCGCACAAAGGGTAAAAAAGGTTCGTTCATGCTTTCATTTAAATTTATTTTTGCTTTACTTGGGTTAGATAAATAAAATGAACACTTCGATTTTGCTGCATCTTGAGCCTAAATAGGAGGGCAGTAAAAATATTATGTTCTTACATGCACTTGTATGGCACCTAAAACTAGTATAAATTATAATTACTTGTGTATACATGATTGTGCAACTTAATAAAGTGCGCACAGAATCACAATTTGTACAAGGTTACAAAAGACTAAATGCGTGTTTGGTAGGAGTGTTCAAAGGGGCATAATATAAATTATATTTATGAAGTTGTTTGGTGGACAATTAAATATAAGTATAATTAATACCCAAACACCCCATAAGAAATAAAAACCTTATAAAAGGGGTATTATTAATACCTTGCTTAGAGATGGGTCAAATATTTCGCTCATTGTTAATACTCGGATAAACAATGCTTCTACAAAATGTGCACTAAGTTGTATGAAATATGAAGTTCATAATAAAAGAAGCATTGACATCATGGAAAGGTAAAGTTCTTTTGCTAAAGTTAATGAGAATGCCATTGGGGTGGGGGGTTCTCTTTAGGTATCTGGGAATCACTACCATAAAAACTTCAGGTAACCTTTGGAATGTTCGTTGTTATTAAAGGATCGAAGTTTATTTTCGGTTAATAAATTGTTTCATTCCAAGAATATTCCTTACAAAATAATATTTCTATGGAACCAATAGAATGCCCTAAGTAAAATTCGCATGATCCTGTATAATTTAAAGAGCTCGATAGTAAGCCCAGTTCAAATTGACCGCAATATTGATCTTGTCAAAGTGATTTATATATTGAAATTGATTACAACACATAGTATTTGAATTTGATATATAATGCCATTAATATATATTACAAATTTCAAGGTCCAAATGAAAACCTCCAATTATTATGAAAAGTGACAAAACAAATTTATTATTTGGTCAATTGCTATTCAATAATGAGGTTAAGATAGAAAAAATCAATTTTATATAAATATGAGATTTTTTCATGGAAACCTCCAATAATTTTTTAATGGAACTTTGTTGTTATTTTATTTATTAAATATGGGATTTATTATATAATTAATAATGTAGATGTAATAATTTTTTATATATGCAATTAAATTTATTATATGATCGACAGTATAGTGAAAATGTTTGATTTGACTCACCTCGGTTTAAAAATAATTAAAACTGAACCGAACCATTAATTATTGATTTTTTTAAAAACTAAACCCTAACCATTCATTGACACCCAAAACCGAATCGGACCTATCGGTTCAATTCGATTCACGGACTCTTCAATTTTCACAGGCACTCGTACTGGATTCATAACGATAACCTAGTCATTATTATTCGATTGTTGAATTTTGGCTCTAACAAGCACTATAATATAACTAGCTAGATGTATATATTTTATAGTCTAATGACACTTACCATATTGTTGTAATCATGCAGGCTCGTCTTCTCAGCAGATAGAGTCCCTCCCAGATTCTCCTAGAGAGGCATCTCTATCCCCGTGTGAAAGTGACTCTTCCAGTGAATCCTCACACAATGGGGACGAAGAACCAACGGAACAGTGAACTGCTGCACTTGTTGTTTACATTCAGTATGGAAGTGTTCTAGCCCCATATTTGATTATGCAGCAATGAGAAGGGTTTGTGTTATCTCACTTCGGTAACTACAGGCTACCTACCTTGAAACATGCCATGCAATTTAGTTAGCAACCCAATACAATAATTCAAGTCTGCCTCAGGGAAGGCGTAGGTAATGATATCGCAAGTTCAATTTCCAAACTACATGGTCCCCAAACTCATTTTTGTCTCTTCAATTGAGAAGTTGGGGAGTTTACGTTGTACATTAGCTTTACAAGATATAAATTATATTGATTTCACTAGCTCTTGCATTGCCCGTCCCAACAAGTGTTTCATAATACCATGGAAGTGTGGAATGTGGATATCATAAGCGCAATTAGGAGCATAAGATGAATTTGGTGTATCCTTACATGGGTGCTACTGACAAAAGGGTATAATATTCTGCATAGAATAAGACCGACTCAGATACCTTTATATCAGTTGATCAAATATGTTGCCAGTCAAATACATCAGCTATACAATGGTGCAACTACTTGTGAGGCTCTATAGCAAAGGAACCTGTGAAATATCCCATGTTTTTTAGTGGGTCGCTAGATTTCACTCTCTAAAAGTATCTGTTCCTCCGAGCCCTACCTATTTTCCTCGTAAAATGTTTGGTCCTGGATTGGGAGTTCAACCATGAGTTTCAGTTCTAATCCTTCATCCTTCATGAAGGAAATGACCTACTTCTGGAAGGTCATGAGACGAGGCCTTTGATCTACTAGACAAATCGCGCAACCTTCCCTGCAACATGTCAGTGCCAAATCTCAACTCGGTTAACTAATTGCAAAACTGTAAAGTGAGTCTCTGTGTATAGGCAAAGTATAGAGCTGAATTGTGCTTATATTTGTGTTTGTAAGGAAAACTTTATGCTCACAGTGATGTTTGGATGCCTATGGCCATTAATAAAATGCAGGTCATGTTGGTGTAAGGTTCGGGTACATCAGTGCATCCCACACACTTCAAGTATTTTACCACTTGGCGAGGATTGGATACAAATTCTATCAATATGATAGATTTATGTTCATCTACTACTAGTTAAATAAGCAATGAACACTAAGTAGGCAATGAGAAAGTAGTTTCAAAACAGAAATAGTGGGAAATGGGAAAAGCAGAGAGAGTACCGTGTTTTTCCAATATAGTCCACAAGCATTGCAGAGTGACTTTGGTCCTGCAGGCCCAATCCTCATCATGGGGGTGGAGTTTGAACCAATGCCACAGTGTGTGCATCTACAAGATAATCCATTGCTCGAGTGAAGGGACAAATAAAAGAAAACTGATACGTCTAGAAGCCAAATACTCTTGAGATGAACAGATTTAAGATAACTGTCGGAGCAATTGTGTATGAGAAAGAAACTAGCATAATGTAATACCCATTCAAATAGCGGAGACTGTTGCTGGGTCCTGAATCTTTTGTATTGTTGCCACCACAATCCACTGTCTTCTCTGAAAAGAACTGACCTTTTGAACGCGGCAACCTGCAATTACCGACTGGCCAAATTAATGTTCAGATATAGCCCCTGACAGTTTGGACTAATCGCATTGCATTTCAACTCCAGAAGGCAAGCACAGAACAGTCAACCTATAAGTTAAGTAGCACAAGACACAAAATGTGATCCACATACATACCTGAGAGCCACTTTTTGACGAACATGGTATCTAATTTTCTTTTCAAAACAGCGCTTCATTTTCTTCTGGCGAAACCTTTTCAGTGATGCCAGCCTTTGCAACTGGCTGCACCTACCAGGAA
>NQLW01000088.1:264420-281207 GCA_002312845.1 Kalanchoe fedtschenkoi
ACGAGCTGAGCTCGAACCGAGTTCGAGCTTACCAAAAATATTTCGAGCCGAGTTCGAACAATGATTTTTTAGGCTCGTCGAGTACGAGCCGAGTTCGAGCTAGGTATATTTTTAATCGAGCCGAGCTCGAACAAGCCAATACTCGGTTCGGCTCGGCTCGTTTGCAGCCCTGCCTTCAGCCTTGCAGCTTCTGGCGATTAAAAATAAACCAGCGAGTTTGGAGTTATTTACTGGAATGCCACTGGGGAGGAAACAACTTCCCACTTTGGGCTGCATTTTATATATTAATGGATTGGATAACAAGTTTCATGCACTTCGGTCATGTGCTTTTATAAGTTACGAATAATAAAAATACAGAAAAAATAAAATATTTAGAAAATATACAATAATATTAATTTTATTCGAAATAATTAAAATAAAATCAATAAATTAGAGATTTTAAATTTTATATTCATTAATTGTATATTTTTAATGTCTCAAAAAACTAATTAATTTAGAAGCACCCAAATTATACCTAAAATTTGTGATTTTTTCCCTCTGATTTTTCATTTAATATTTTCTAAAATTAAATAATTTTTTATATTTTTATGATTTTTAAATTTTAGACATCAACTCAAAAACATAGGTGTTGAACTCATGAACATATCTCTTAATCTCATGAACATAATTATTCATGTGATAAATATGAAGGCGCTCAATCCATGAACATATCTCTTGATCTCATTAGCATAGCCTATTTATATCATGAACATACTCCCTCTGTCCTCTTTTACATGTCACTTAACCGAATTTTTTTGTCCACTTTTACTTGTCACTTACCAATTTTCAATGCGTATTTAATATCAACAACTACCTTAAAATGTCAAACATTAATCACTTCATTATCATAATCAATAAAGAATACATTTTTCACCAATAATCATCTACTAATTTTACTTTTTGCACGAACTTTTTCAAAAAAATGTTAACCACCTACCTATTAAATTTGTTCAACCGCTAGTATTAACTTCACCTTAATCTACTCAAATTAACCGTAAACGACATGTATTAGAGGACGGAGGGAGTAGCTATTTTAATAAATATAAAAATCTAAAATTTGTACATTCTTACTCTTGTTATTATATGAATTTTTCCGAACTAAAGAATTTTTTTATAATATTTAATAATTTTTATCAATTTTTGGTATCAACTCATGAATAAATATGTTTATTCATGAGATGAATATATAGATTAACATAGTTATTTGTATTATGAACATAACTATTTAATAAACATGACTATCACCTTTTATCTAATTATAGAATCGGTCATCACCAAATTCACTTCGCTCGACCTTGTCTAACCATCCCAAAAAATGGAAGGGTTTATTTCGTTCGGCGGAGGCAAGAGTTGCGAGCCACGACGACGACAACACCCATTTGAAGCGAATCCACATTAAGCACTTACAGCGACCCCGGCGTAGAAGATCAACATCGGCATCGTGAGAAAAATAATCGAGGACCCGAGCAAAGTCTGGCACGAATTGAATGAGAGAAAAATAATCCCATAGCATCGAAAAATTTGATCCCAAGATTGTTGTTGCTAAGGTCAATAACGATGTCTGGTACGAGGATTGGGTCTGAAACATAATGATGAGTTGATATGAAAGATGATGATGGTTGTGTCAATTTCTACATGCACGATGAGTAAGGCGACAAGGCTTGAGTTGATCGGATCCATAACGCCAATGAATTTAAGAGACAAGAAATTTTAAAAAGCCAAAAAGAAGATGGTCTTTTTGAAATGTGTCAACTTTTAAATTTAGTGAGGGTTACAATAATGGTCGTAGTTATGAGAATCCAGGTGAGAAAACAAAGAAGCTAAGATATGGATAGTGTTTGATTTGAGTCGGACGGGTTGGGTCAGAAAGAGCAATTTGGGACTCAAATCCTCTCGATTTTCATCGCCAGAAGACGTGAATCGTCCGTTTCCGGGTCTGGTTCTTTCGAGCAGCAGTAAGGGATTAAAAATGGAATTAATAATATATAAATGATTACTTAATATGAAAATAAATGATATGAATCAAAACGACATTGTTTTGTTCTAACGGAATGGGTTACTTCAGTTAATTGCGTCTTTGGTGGAGTAACTATGTTATGATATAATTGCATTTTAGTTCAGAAGTTAAGATTTTACACCTGATTTGAAAATTAAGGTAGTTCGGACAGTAATTGAGTAAGAGATGGTAGATCAGAGCCTCATTGCAGTTTTTTCTTATTTTTATTTCAAATTTTTAATTCAATAGTATTTTTCTCATTTTTTAGTCTTTTCTTATTTTTTCAATTTCAGGCATCAACTCATGAACAATCTCTTAATCTCAGGATCATAATTATTCATGTGATGAATGCCTAGGTTTCCAATTCATTAACATATCTCTTAATCTCATGAATATAATTATTTATGTGATAAATATTTAGGTTTCCAACTTATGTGTTATTAATGAATATAAAATATAATATTTATTTATGAATTTAATTTTTTATTTTTACTTTTCTGAATAAAAACAATATTTTTAAAAAAAATCAAATTTTTGTAATATTTTTGAATTTTTAAAATTTTTTATTAATGTTTTACTGTTTATTTATGGGATTTTTAATGAAATGTAGTAAAATGACGTTATTTTCATGCGGAAGCGCCCATGCTGTCCGTGCAGTCAAGAGTGACTGCGAATGATCAGACTATAAACTTACAACCAAACACTCCACGATGTGTAACCAAACACAACATAACCACACTTCATCGCCTTTTCCATTCTCTTCATTCTAGGAGAAACCCTAACATTTGAGAAACGCTTCTCACCATCTCGCCCTTTCTCGTCTTGTAGCAACTCTTCTCACCATGCATACACCTCACCCCTTCTCTTTGAACTTTAAATTCGACGTCCCGCAAACCTGGCTCTTTACCGATTCAAACTTCAAACCCTTCTTTAGCATCTTTTACTTAACACTGAAGATTTCATGGGCTTTTCTCCCTTCTAATAGGTAAATCTCTTGTGGACACACGATCTTTTTTACTGACCTTATCATCTCTCCCTTGTGTTGTGAACTTTTTCTAATTATCATTTTGTTTACATGTTGATTTGCAAAGCGATTTTACTAAGCATGTTAAAATGAAACTTAAGGGTTTTGATATTTGCGATGATAAATTGGATAAATATTGTTGAAGGCCACAACTTGAAAAATATTAAAAGTCATGGAGGAGTTGAGGGTCCCCGATTGTAAAGAAAGCGCATAACAATGATTATTTTGACATGCTGTATTTTTTGGAGAATCTTTAGCCTGTTTTAGTTGATCAGATTCAGTAATATACCTATTCAAATGTTATAGCAGTTCAGGTACCATAATGTTATAGTCCAGTTCTCTGCGTGCCATAATGATCAAGCCTCAAGAGTAGCAATAGATTGACATTGTAAAGTCAGACTATATTATATACTATGAGTCTAGTCTCTTGTGAGTTCGTATAAGTTGTAAATATTTAGCTTCAACTCTTGTATAGTTCTATCCTAAGTGGTAAATAAGATTTTTTGTATATTTTTGATGTTTTTCTCAGTTTTAATGAAATAAAAATTTAACTGTTTAACATTGTAGTTGTGTATTTGTATTCTCTTGTTAAGCAACTGGAAACTTATATTTGGAACTTATTTTGCTGAATTTGCTACTCAACTAAACTTTTAATGTGTTCCTGCTTGTATTTCAAATATTTTCAGCTTCCAGTTATATACACATGCATGTTAGCAATTATATGACAAAAATGAAAGATGATTGGCAAGAGACTCACACATTGAAAAAATTTGTTCACTCGTAAACAAATGAAGAAAATTAGTCTTGTCGTGCACTTAAATATAAAAAATAAAGCAACATTGACCATTATACGGATACAGATGGAGAAAGATGGAAACATAAGTATAAAAAATTTAAACAACAATTAAAGAGAAATCTGAAAGTAGAAATAATGAAAAAATGTTGGATTCCTGCCCAACCATTTCAAACTTTCACAATGAATATTAAAAGCATAATTAAGCTAAAGTGGCTCAAAACTTCAAACATTTCACCATAGAACTTCAACTTTTATCCTTGAATTAGCCTTCATCAATTAATTACTGTAAAATATAAATGAAAACATGATCAGAACTAGGGGATAGCATTCGGTTAACCAAACCAAATTAACCGATTTAATTTTGACCCAACCGATAACCGAACCGAATTACTCAATTAATCGAATTTTTCGGTTAATCGGTATTTTGGTAAATTATTCGGGTAACCGAACCGAAATTATAGCACATTTTACTTTATTTAATCTATCTAATAATGCAAATAACTAATTTTATACTATAAAAATCAATTACAATAGCTTATTGACTAACGGGCTATTATACAATCTGCACAATAACAAGATGAATATCTAAAAATAAAATCACAACATTTGTCAGCATAAAATCATTAACACAAGTATTAGCATATATAATGAGCTAATTAAATTATTTTGGATCCTCAATTTGACTGCTGCATACTCCATAATTCCAAAAAATAAATTCAAAGCCTGCAAAAGTAAAAACACACTAAAAAGTTAGCATGAACATCTAAAAAGAAAGCAATTCAATGAGAAAAATATAATAATAAAAAATATATTCTAAACATGCGAAAATAATATCAATAAAATATTAAAATTTTTGAAAATATTCTACGCATCACAGATAACACTACCAAATCAATATGACATAAGACCTTTAATCGAAGACAAACTTACAGACCAAAATCAAAAGGTAGCTTATTTATATTTAAAGATCTGATATGTTATAATTTTTTTTTCAAGAATCACTTAGTCTTATATAAAACTACAACTTGTTAAAGACACATTTTACATTTATATCAGACAATCAAATAACAATTCATACAAAATCGAGATAAACACACTATGTTAGAACAAGTTAGACAAAAGAATAACAATTCACAAGCCAATATGGAATAAATACAAAATTAAATTTCATACTTTTATTAGAAACTATTTTGACATTAAAGATCGTTTCATGCTTTTTTTAAATCAAATTTCAAATTTCAGAAAGATCTCACAGATCTGAAAAAAGAAAGCAAATATCATAAAAATAAACGAGTTATTGCTATGATAGTATTTTTTTCAACAAATCAAATCAGATTGTAAAATCAGTCACCATTAAAATGACATTGCTGTCATAAATCAATAGTAGATCTCAAATAGACTCAACTAAATCATAGCCACAAGAACCTCATACAAACATATGCATATATCTACAATCAAATCGAAGAGAAACGAACCCTAGAAAACAAATCTATCAAGTTGAATAAAAAGAGGAATGTTACTTGACCCGTCAGGGTTTTGGGTTATGGTCGCGGCTGCGGGTGAAGGATGAAAGCAGCTGTGCAGTGATGATAAGTGAGGGCTGAGAAACAAAGTGCAGATGCGTTAGATTTTTTCTTTGTCAAAGAGAAAAATGAGATTGAAGAAAAGGAAAAGTGTTACCTGTAGATATATCTTCCCCTTCACTTCGGATAGTAGAAGCTCAATCCTATCTTTATCAGCTTCGGCCCCAACTGATCCGAGGATCTTCTTCAAATCAGCGGCTGAAGGGGCGGCTGTGTCTCCCAATACGGCCAGCAAAAACGCAGCAAGCACCTTCATGTTTTTGAGATGGCATGTACCGACGACTTGCTGTAGTAGATTAGAACATGACATGCATTAATCTCATATCTAATTTGTAAAAATGAACTAATTGTCGGGGAGGAGAGAGATGAGGAGATAATAAAAAAATTACAATTTTACCCCTCATTTAGGAAAGGGAAGGGAAGGGAAGGTGTTCCTGAGTCGATTTTAGGATGGAAAGGGAAAGAAATGGAAAAAGAGAGAAGGAAAAGGGGTATTCCTGAATTTAATGGAGGAGAGATTTGGGGGAGGAAGGAGAGATTTAAACCCCATTTTCCTTTCCTTCCGATTTGGGGGTGGTTGGTGGAGAATAGAAGGGATGAGGAGCTAATAAAAGAAATTACAATTTTACCCCTCATTTAAGGAAGGGAAGGGTTCAAGGACATTTTTGTCAATTTTTAATTTTTTTCTCCTATCCCTTCAAATTCTTTTTGTACTCGGGACCACTCATTTTTTCCTTTCCTTTCCCTTCCCTTCCCTTCCCTATCATTCATTTTCATTTCAAATTCTTCAGCACCAAAAAGAAGCCGAGCAGTGACCTTCTTGAAATACAAGTGTGAAGAAAGAGCCTTTGGTGATGACAACCGGGGTGGAAGGGACCACAGAAAGGAGAAATGCAAACAGAGGCAATGCAGTTCGTTTTCTTATTGTTTCAACTTTGTTGGGTTGCATCATTTGGTGCTTTACATTGTATTTTATTTGGAATAGAGGTTGAGATGTTGATGAGTGAATCCATCAGCAAGAAACATAGCAACAAATTATCTATCCATATTGAGCACCCCGTTATTTTCATGCAACCAACACAAACAACCTTTCAGCATTTTAGCAAATAACATCAACATCAGCTCCACCATTTCCACTTCTTCGTAGGTAAGAGCGGAGACCAACACAGAAGCAACCTTTCAGTATTTGAGCAAACAACATCAACATCAGCTCCACCATTTCCACTTCTTCGCAGGCAAGAACGGAGACCAACTCAGAAGCAACCTTTCAGCATTTGAGCAAACAACATCAGCATCAGCTCCGCCATTTCCACTTCTTTCCAGGCAAGAGCGGAGACCAACTCAGAAGCAACCTTTCAATATTTGAGCAAACAGCATCAACTCCACCATTTCCACTTCTTCGCAGGCAAGAGCGGAGACGAACTTGTCAACGTGCCTGGCTTTTTCGATCGCTTTCTCCACGTCAATAATTTTCTTGAGCATTCTACTCCACGGCAGCTAAACGTTGATGGCCTTTAAACTGCATATAAAATGGCAAACAACTTTACTCAATCGCAAGCGAAAGACCGGTCCTCCATTAGGGTTGACGAATCAAGGCAACACCTGCTATCTCAATAGTGTTCTCCAGTGCCTCACTTACACTCCTCATCTTTCCAATTTCTGCATCAACCATCTCCACACATTTAACTGTGATATAGCTTTGGGAGGAAACAAAAAGCATGACTGCCCCTTCTGCATACTTGAGAAGCGAATTGCTCGATCATTGAGCACTGGGGTATCTCTTAATAGCCCTGCTAAGATAAATAACTGTTTGAGAATATTTGCCGATCATTTTCAATCTGGAAGGCAGGAGGATGCCCATGAGTTCCTCCGCTGTGTCATTGATGCGTGTCATAACACCTGTCTCCGCATCAAGAAACTGTCCCCTAAAAGAGGTGATTTTCTCAATGACAAAATTGTTGTGAAAGAGGTTTTTGGTGGTGTGTTGCATCAGGTCAAGTGCTTGGCTTGTGGTAATGAGTCAAATAAGGTTGATGAGATTATGGATATAAGTTTAGATGTGGTTTGTAGTAGTTCGGTTAAGGGTGCATTGCATGAGTTCTTTTTGCCCGAGGCTCTGGATGGTGATAACAAGTACAAGTGTGAGAATTGTAAGTCGTTTGTGTCGGTGAGGAAGCAAATGTCGATTCTTCAGGCTCCTAATGTCCTTGTGATACAACTCAGGAGATTTGAAGGCATATTTTGTGGGGAAATTGGCTAGGACATTGCATTTGAAGAAGTTTTTATGCTATCAAGCTTCATATGCAAAGCAAATATGGATCAAAACCGACATTACAAGCTTTTTGGAACAATTGTGCATTCAGGAGATTCGTCAAAGTCTGCACATTATTATGTATATGTAAAGGATGCAATAGGGCGATGGTACTGCTGCAATGATTATTTTGTTACATTTTCTTCTCTACAAGAGGTTTTGTCTAAGAAAGTATACATTCTTTTCTTTTCATGTATGAATCAAAAGGCTTCACCAACAAGCACATATTTTTCTTCCAAGGGGATTGTGTCTTCAGCTTCTAGTTGGACTAATAAGCCTCGCACCGTCAATGGGAATAAATCTTGCATTTCCCATGGAAATGGTGTAACCAAATTGCCGAAGACAGTTCACTCAGGTAAAAAGTTGTGTTCAACTTTCATTGCTGAAGATTCTTTGGTTGAGACTAGTTCAACTCTGCCAAAAATAGACAGGATCCAAAAGAAGGTTAATCTTGGAATACAGGTTCAAAAAGGGTGTCAGCTACCAGTGATTTGAAACCAAATATGTCTAAGATCAAGCTTTGAAGAAGACTGGAGGAATGGGATGACGCACATGTCATGTGAAGGGTCAAGATAGTAAGACTTCAATTTCAAGTTTACCTTCCCAAATTTCACTTGTGTGTGGCTGTAGTGAGGTGAGTAGTGAACTGACAGATGCAAGAATATATAATTCCCAAGGCCTGCACAATGGTGTAAGGAGCTATCCTTCTAAATCAAGGTTGAAGATAAAATCTTCTAATGAGAGCAGCAATTGTACTTTGTTGTCTGAAGATCTTGGTTCTTGATGTAAACTCGAGGAGTTCCAGCATACTTTTCAAATTGAAGCTTCTTTGAATCTGAAGGCCATTTTAAAATTATATAATCTGAAGGCCAAGTATTCATGGAGTGACAAGTCGTTCACTGATTTACTGGTGTTGCTCGGTGAGATGCTTCCGGCTGAGATTGTATTGCTAATGGGGTGTTATGATGCAAGAAGATCTTATTTCCAATGGGATCCGATGTTGAAAAGATACATGTGTGTCCTAATGACTGCATCTTATATCGAGGATCACACAAAGATCTTTTCGAATGTCCAAAGTGTAATGCGCCTTGTTATAAACGGAAGGATTAGGAAGGAAGGAAGAATTACGGTGACCTAAAAACAATATGGTATATGTCTCTTGTGCCCAGGTTCCATCGACTTTTTGGAAATAAACGTGACACCACTCTTTTAAGATGGCATGAGGAAGGACGAGTGCAAGATGACTACATTAGACGTCCCGCCGATGCAAATCAATGGAAGACACTAAACATTAATTTCTGAGATTTTGGTACTGATCCAAGTAATATAAGATTGGGTTGAGCACTGATGGTATGAATCCATTTGGTAACCTCAATAGTTAACACAGTACACGACCAGTGTTACTAATCATCTATAACCTCCCACCTTGGGTCTGTATGAAAAGGAAGTATGTCATGCTAACTATGGTAATATCTGGTCCAAAGCAACTAGGGAATGACATTATGTTTTCTTTCAACCGTTGGTCGATGATTTGAAAATGTTATGGACAGAGAGTGTGAAGGTGTATGATGCTTCTATACAACAAGTGTGTGTCATGCTTTTCTGCACCATCAATGATTTCCCTGCATACGGTAATCTTGCTAGCTACAAAGTTAAAGGTTACAAAGCATGTCCGGTGTGTGAAGAATCCACATGCTCGATCCGGTTACGCAAGTGTCATAAAAATGTATATGTGGGTCATAGGAGGTGGCTACTAATAGAATATCCTTTTCAACGACGAAAGAAATAGTTCAACGGTTGTATCGAAGACAACAGTGAACCAACCCCGCTTAGTGGTATAGAGATATTTAATAAGATTTTTGAATTAGATGTCACCTTCGAAAAACGGTCTCGACAGTCGGTTAAAGGCGTGTAGAAGAAAAAATCAATCTTTTTTCAGTTGTCTTATTGAGAGACATTGATTATCAGACATTGCATCGATGCCATGCACGTCGAGAAGAATGTATGCGACAATTTGGTCTGTACTTTGTTGGATATAAAGAGCAAAACCAAAGACAGTGTAAGCGCACGTTTAGATATGGTTAAGTTGGATTTGAGGAAAGAATTAGCACCTGAAACACCTGGTAACCGTACATTTTACATCCAGCTTGTTACACTCTTTCGAAGAATGAGCCCGAGGAATTATGTAAGTTTTTGCACGACATAAAGGTGCCTCATGGATATTCGCTAAACATAAAGAAGCTCGTGTCTTTGAAGGACTGTAAGCTTCAAAATTTAAAGTCCCATGACTGTCACGTTCTAATGCAACAGTTTCTTCCGATTGCTATTTGTGGCATTCTACCCAAAAAAGTTCGTTTGACAATCACAAAATTGTGTTTCTTTTTCAGTGTCAACTGTAAAAAATATTTATCTATTTCGGAATTGAATAAGTTGCAGTCAGACAACATAGTCACCATATGTGAAATGGAAATGTATTTCCCTTCTAGTTTTTTTGACATAATGGTAAACCTCATCGTGCACTTAGTCAGAGAAGTAAAGGAATGTGGACCAGTATATTTGCGTTGGATGTATCCTTTTGAATGATACATGAAGATTCTCAAAGGATATGTTCAGATTAGGTTTCGGCCTAAGGGAATTATTATAGAGGGGTATATGTCAGAGGAAGTCGTTGAGTGATCGTGTTGAGAGATAGTGTTGAAGATCTATTGAGTTCGAATCCAGAACTTGTATCAAATAAGTTATCGTTATTGAGCCGAGCACCATTACTACATGTTCATACATGGAGTGGATACATCATCAACAGTTATTGTTTTTACACTGACGAACAAGATGCATGCAGTACTATGCAGAACAGTGGTGCGGATGGAAATATTTTTTATGGGGTCATTAAAGAAATCTGGGAACTCAACTTTCATGGTCTGTCAGTCCCTCTGTTCAAATACCATTAGTTTGACAACAGATATGTTGACCAAGATGATTTCGGGTTCACCCTCATACGTAGTCAACATGAAGGGTATAAAGGTGTTCCATTTGTCATGGCTGGACAATGTGCACATATATTTTACGTATCTGATCCGACTGATAAAGCAACACTCATTGTATTAGAACGGAAACAACATCTAACGTGTGTCGGTGAGGATGAAGAACAAACAGATGATGTAGTGCTTGTTCTGAACCAAATTCCCCAGGTTGAAGATGATGACGAAGATAACAAGGAGGTTTATGTAAGAACAGGCCACGATGAAGGATTGTGATTTGAAAATCAGAACAAATAGAGCGGTGTGTTACACGTTTCATACATGAATTATTGTTTGGCATGTCGTTATGATTGTGTAAATAATTATAATATTTAGAGTTCTAATTCATTTTTTTAATATAGTTATGGGTCCACGTAAGAGAGCCACTAAGGCTTCAGGCAGTGGCTCTCAGGATAAGAAAAGCCACCACAGACCAACTAGATATAGACGTCAGCAACAGATGCGTGACCATGGAAAGACGGTTACACTAGATTGGGGGCTAAGACTGGAGAGTCTATAGGTAAGATCGGACGGTTGTACAGGAGTTATTTCAACTTCATCGTCCGCTCTATGCTCGGCTTGAGATAGCAAACTTGGGACAAGGTGCCGAACCATCTTCTGGATATTATTTGAGAGCATGTTGGTGTGAATATTTTATTTTGTACTTTGTTTTACAATATTATGATACTATTGAAAATATTTTAGTTACACAAATACGGTGATCGTAGGCTGTGTTTAAGGGCATTGATGATCACCGTCATACTGAGATGAAGTTAGCTACCGTCCAGTTCCATGGTTTTGGATGGGACATGAAATTTAGATACATCGAGCATCCAGAGACCTACGGTTCGTCCCTTGTTGGATACTATGAGGGTATTGATGAGCAGATATAATAACTCACCTGGTGTTACCAAAAATATTTCATGAATAGTTGAGAGATAAAATATTTTTTGTTATTTTTTATAAATATTACAGATATGGGAAGAGTTCGTCAGATGTGAGACGGACCCGTCGAAGCTATTAGAGGCGAATAAAGAGCGGCGGAAGGCAAATGTCTTCCCTACCACCTTGTCCAGACATGGATACGGTGATCTGGAGGAGCACATGTTAGAGGAGGAGAGGGCGCGCCTTATCGTGCAGCAAGGCGTGTCCCGAGAAGAGGTGGTAGAGCAGATTCAGAAGATTCCGCGGGACATCATGTGGAAGGAGGTGCGTAGGAGGAAAAGCACGAGGGAGTACACCACTCCATAGGTGGCTGCTGTAGCACGTTGCATTATGAGTTGTTTATTAAATGTTTAAAAATAAATAGTTATGTTACCCTTAATTATCCGATATACAAAGATTGTGTATCTATGCTTGGAAGTAATATTTTCATAATATACTTAAGATGAGGTACACAGTAGCCAGCCTAGTAAGCTCTCTTAGGTTGACCGAGTACGGAGGGATGTTTTGGTCGAGGCTCACCCTTCGTCTGAATATCCTGGCCGTGTTCACGGTAAGGATAATGCGTGGACATGGAATACTTTCTCGTCGAAGAAATCCACCAAGGATGGTAGGTACTACGCCAGTCAGGAGTGTGCCTCGTGACCCACCTGAGACGGCAGTCTGCATCTTGCCACCGAGAATCGAAGATTATGTACCAGACATAACGCCACAGCATACCGATTCCCCTCTGTATCCCACCCAGGAGTTAGCCGATGCACGAGTTGACATCTAGACTTGGTGTGAAGCATCTTTAGACTCCTTTCCTACGACTTCTCTTGCCCCTCAGCAGACTTCCCATGCTCCCCATCCAGAGGATTCGTTTGCTGACAATCTAGATGTATGTCTAAAAACTCTAGTTTAAGTTGATATTAATGAAGTAAAATAGATTATGCTGAAAATAAATAATATGTTCAACAGATTGGTGGGAAGTGCGTATTGTACGTATATGAGGGTGTCAGTTCAGATGAGGTGAGGAGACTCGCCGCTATTGGCAGAATCATGAAGGGCCGAGTCTACGACAACAACATTCTGCCTGAGGATCAGGTTAAGGTGTTGATAGTCCATATCATTTTTGAAGGGGCCATCCTACCCGTGATGGTCGAGTCAAAGAGTTGGATATTTTTGGAGGTCTGGCATTTGAGTCATCGGATTATTCTGTGGCCTCGATATTTTATCGAACTTGATGAGAGGGTGAGATTGAATGAAGTTAAAATATATAATAATAACATGGAACATGAATGAATTAACTAATTTAACTTAATTTTATTAGTTGTATGATGATCATCACTAGACTGAGCGGACTGCTCCAGTTTCTGAACGAGATGACTATCGTAGGCTAGGAGTTAGGACGACACAACCATTAGCTTTAGCACTCTCCTATCTGTCCCATTATCCGGAGATGATCCCTATGACCCTGGATATCATCGCATAGAGTTGCTGAAGATTGAGGCGATGTCCGCAGCGAATATGATAGTGTGCATCAGGTAACAATGGAGTTTATATTAATAATCACTAATAATATTCAAACATAAATAATTATGTAAACACCATTGTGGGTGCAGATACCTATTTTAGAACCCCTCCGGATTCAGTCTGGACATTTGGATTTTTCGATCCAAACCAGGTGAGCGAGTATATACAGGAGCATGAGATGAGAGCATGTTATGTGCATCGACGGATCCAGTTGGGGGAGAGCACGGAGATACACTCACGTGCTACTATTTGCTACTTTATGCCATACCACTCAGGCGCATCGTTAGTGATTTCATAAAAATAGAAATAATTAAAAAATATCAATTCTAGTACAAAATATATTAATATTTGGTGGTTTAAAAGGTGTCATTGGACGCTGGCTGTCAACTTCCCGAAGAGTCCATCGTCTACTATTTGGATTCTTTGAAATGTGATACATTTCCGCCGACGCTTGTGAAATTTGTAGAAGAGTAAGTTAATATAATAATAATTTTTTAATTCATTCATATTTTTTCAATACCAATCAGCAACTCACATCATTTTATTAATACATGTTCAGTGGTCTTCGACGTTGGCGTGGATACAATGCGAACATGGGTGAAGGTTACAGTAAGATTTTCAATCAAAAAAAATATAAGTTATAAATTTTTGTATAATACTTGTTATTAACTATATGAATTTTTAATAGCGTCCGCAATAGCCACCGAAATCGAAGTTGTGCAGGTACTATGTGTGTATGAACATGTGCCGTGTTATCGAGGGTTTAACTCCGCGATCTGACATATCACCATTCGGCCTTCAGCAGGTAAAATTTATTTATGTCAATATTTTATTATTCTAATTTTTATTTATTCGGACTTCATTAACTTTTTTTAATCAATGGTTTTACTTATTTATAGTTTTTTGGAGACAGTCGCCAGCCATATTTAGATGTGGATACCGACTCGGTTATAGAAGATATAGCAGCGCATGTCATGGACGTCCATCGGCATAGTGTGGCTAGCGGTTTGTAAGCACAGCCTACATTGGTGTATTTTTTTTGTTTCATGTATCTAACACAATTAATGGCATATATATAATGAATTTCTTCTTTTAATTTTTAATATAATTTGTATTATTAAAATTTTAAAAATGTATTAAAATTTTGGATTTTATTTTGTAATTTAATATACTAAATTACAATATAAAATCCGAAAACTTTTTAATTTAAAAAAGAACCAATTACCATGCTTTGTAGTCCTCTATTTAGGACGGTCGCTTTAACTACGCTTGTGAAACGTGATAATTGGTCATAAATAAACGTGGTTAAAGATATTAACCTGTAGTAGTGAATTACCTTTCCTTAAAGAGCCATCTCTAACGCTATATCAACTTTTACATGAATTTGATCGTAGAAACAATAATTTTTCTGATAAGTATATGGGGTTCAATATCATATTTTCTTTTACATTACTTAATGAGAATGTTGCCCATTTAATAAATAAAGCGCAAGACCTTATGTGTTTCAGTTAAAAGGATAAAACTATAACTTGGTAGGCAGTCTCTTGCCCCTGGAAAAGAAATCTTCACAATTTGCACTACTTTATATATATTATACATGGGATGAAGGTGTCAACTGAATGAATGTCAGCAGGTTAGTTAATGTTATTTTTTATTTTTTTCAATTAATTTGTGATAGAAAAATTAGGTTTACAATTTTCTATGATTTAAATGCAGCAAGTCTAACTACTCTGAAGTATTTGATCGCATTATAATTCATGATCTAACAAAGATGTTTGATGATTATAATATTCTTATAAAATCATTTCAGATGACAAAAGATGACATATGTAAAGATAATATCAGATTAAGACTCATTAAAAATAGAGATACAAGTGACCAAAAATATATAAACCCACCGCCGCTGAAGATGCAGCCTTCATTGTTCGAGATATTAATATTACACATTCCCAAATAGAGATATAAATATTAGAGATGTGAAATAGTGATATAAGAATTATTAATGAATCACATCTTTCATGCGTTGCTTTACAATATCCTCTAATATTTATATGAAGAAGATGTTTGTTACTGTTTGTATCATCTTAAACAAAAGAGAGTGAAAACATGAGACAAATTTTTTATTTTGATATAGATTTTGCACATGGATATCATGAAATGTTATGAACTAAATAGAAGTAAGAGTTATAGAGGAAGAGTTAGATGACCTTTGATGACGATGTAGACTATAAAGCCGAGAAGATGCACATTTTAGGGTTTAGGTTTAGGGTTTAGTGGTATTTGATGTTGTCTAATAACCTCAGTATCCTGGGTTCAAGCCCTGCGTGTGAGCTGGCCCGCAGTGAGTATGGGCATATACTGTCAAGGTGAAGGGGGTGTGCGGCCCTTGGCCACCAAAGGGGAAAGTGGAGAATCACTATTGATCCTTTTTTTAAGAAAAAAATATATAAAAAAAAATGCACATTTTAGGATTTTTACTCTTTGGAGTTTGGATGTTCAAATGGGACAATGAATGGGCCGCTGCCAAGAAGCCTAATAAGTTCCATCTTCATTATACTTTTAGCCAAAAAAATTGATTAAAACCTCATTTACTCTTCATTTAATAAATAATTTTTAAAATTGACACATACCAAATTACTCAAAAAAAATTAAATTTGAAGATTTATCACTCTCTTTATAAATTTTAATGAATCATATAATATAATAAATCTGTATTAAACATATTAGATTTTAAATTTATTTATTTACTTGTTATTTGGCATTACAAAAAATTTAAAATTAATGAATAGTTTTGTTGTCTTCCAATTTTAATTTTTTCGGTATTACTTGTTTTCCATAGGTCTATTTTATGAAAAGAGTTTTTTTTATTTTTGCATTTGAATACTTTCATAACTTATTATGATGTTTTTATGTGTAGGCCTCAATTATAACTTTTCTCCGGGCTTTAAAATTTTACGAGCCGACCCTGAACATCAAATACCAAAAATAATTTTATTTATCAACTTAGGACAAATAATCTCCCGCCGTATCAACTAATCACTACTCCCTCCGTCCTCTATTACATGTCGTTTAAGGTTAATTTGAGTAGATTAAGGAGAAGTTAATGCTAACGGTTAGACAAATTTAATGAATGAGTGGTTGATGTGTTTATAAAAAAATTCGTGCAAAAAGTAAAATTGGTAGATGATTATTGGTGGAGAATGTATTTTTTATTGAATATGAGAATGAAGTTATTAATGTTTGATATTTTAAGGTACTTGTTGACATTAAATACGCATTGAAAATTGTTAAGTGACAAGTAAAATTGGACAAAAAAATTTGGTTAAATGACATGTAGAAGAGGACAGAGAGAGTATTATGATACTATAACGATACAACTCAATTTGACATGCACAAGATGTCTTTCAAGCGATGCCCCAATTACGTTTTAGCTCATTTTCTATCTCATCAACTTCACCCACCTCCAACGTGACCGTAATAACACATCCTTCTTCTCCATCTTCGATTGGAGCTATCAACACAATCCCCTCTTCACCAACTCCATCAACAGAGCATAACCCCATA